>JAYKKI010000091.1:2897500-3017500 GCA_039881145.1 Druceiella hillmani
AGAACTTTTCCTGTTACTTGGTAATTATCATCGAGTTATCGAATAACGTAATGATTGAAGTATGTTTTTATAATCTACAGAGATATTCGGCAAATTCTACGTTGCTTTTTTTAGCGTCTTTTGGGTAGCCGTCGAAGCAAAAATAAGAAGGGTATGAAGACAAAAATATAATCGACCCAATTATGCGGTTAGCTTGATCACATTTTTTGCAACTACGCGATGAATCAACATGATAAATAAGCAACTAATTCATTGTAAATGTATATTTTTATAGATCGACTTTAAATTTTTATTGAACCATGATCTTTTCAAAAATTAAGAAAGTGTT
Organism: Druceiella hillmani; assembly: GCA_039881145.1. Classification (NCBI taxonomy): domain Eukaryota; kingdom Metazoa; phylum Arthropoda; class Insecta; order Lepidoptera; family Hepialidae; genus Druceiella; species Druceiella hillmani. Next base: position 2,897,829 of record JAYKKI010000091.1, read on the forward strand.
AATCGGAGTAACATCAACTTCTATTTCAATAGGTGACTGGAAGATATATTTGGAAAATTTAATCGTTCACCCTCTCCTTTCGATTAAACTTAACATTTGTGAAATTTCTATTGATAACAAAAATTAATTTACTTAAATTTGCCGCGGCTGATGTTAATACCTCACGGTATTTCTGTTCTGAGAGCTATACACTCGTACAATTGGAAACGGGTTGTATAACGATAGCCACTTTACTAATATTTTCACGTCTTCTTTATATCTTGTGATTTGACATGCTGCTCAGATGTAACAGAGTAAACCTCACGGAACTCTTCAAACTACTACGCAATTTCTGCTACGATAGGCATTATAACGAGCTATTTATTATTAATACCGTCGACGGCTTCCCGCCGTCAAATACTCTATTCAATTAATATCACCATAAGACAAATGTTGGCCCCTCATATATAAATAAATAGGCACTAACACATTTTCAAAAAGATGAATAGTCTATTCATCTTCGGCGGCACATCTGCCTAGAAGGGTACTCAAAATAATGAATATTTGAAGAAATTAATGGGTAAGTAATCAATCATTCAACTTTGAAAGACTATTTTAACTTAGACCTTAAGAAAACTATTTTAACAAGACCACGCATGTTTGAAGAACCATTAACCGGGCGAAAAATATATTTTATAATGAATTTCACATTCTGAGCAATTTCCTGTATAAAAGTGTCACTCGAATATTTTAATTACAATTGTTTTCTACAAGACAATGATTTTCTTCCTTTTTTTAGAACTGTTTATTAGAAAATTTCCTAAAAATCTGTTCCTATACTTTTTTCAATATTTGTTGCCCTTACAACGAATTGTATATAAACTGAAATGTTCTTCTATCTACGTCAAATACAACAAAAATTTAGAGTGGGCAAGAAAATATACATATATTTATATATATATATATATATATATATATATATATATAAACACACACACACACACACATGTTATAGATAATATATATGTTTATTTCTTTCTACAAGCTATAGGGGTAGATGCCATAATATTTTAATCACCGTAAACTTTGTTAACCAAAGGCAAAAAAAATATATTCATTATTTGAGTAAATTTTAAAAAAGTACAATGAAAACAAAACAATTTTTGTTGTCACTGAATAAAAATGTCTATTATTAAAGATAAAAATCTTTAAAAAAATACAAAAATATTATTCTGACATTTTAATTTTTACGATTTTTGGAAACTACTTATTTATTATTTATAAAATGGCTCCTTATATACCATTAAGAGGGGAATTAGTTAGAAACAAAATATCGAATATAAGACTCAAAGCTACATTTAAAATTTATCAAAATAAGCGTGTGCTTAATAAAATGGTTACATGGTTTTCGTATTTTTTCTTTTTCTAGATGTCTAAATAACAATAAAATAATAGACAAAATTAATAAACAGTTCCTTTCTATTCAGCGTTAAGGGTTTTCCATTAAAATGGTCACCAAATTGTCACCATCAATGGTACCCAAGTCACATCGCGTGACCATACGGTGCGAATTTCGAGCTGGCACCAGCGCACTTAGGTCAATTTTCAATACTTATGCGCCCAAAATTGGATTTCAGAAACTTACGGTAAACACATAAAACAGGTTGTCAATGGCTAGGAGACCCTTCCGAGAATCCTAATCAAACCCCTCCACCTACCATAGGCACACCGGTAGCGCATACAGTTAGGTGGTACCTGACCGTCAACCATTGCGCTCGTTTCGGTGATCACAGAGTAGCAAACAAAAGTATCAAAGTTAATATTTCTTTTTCTGTATAATTTTTTAAAGTGAAAGTGATGGATATCAAGAAATCAGGTATGTTTCATATTTTTCATATATTTTACTTAGCCATAATGCACATATATTCATATAATTTGGTAATGACAAGCATAAGGTGTTTTCTTACACACATTTTGACGTAATTTTACACTTTAAAGGTAAGTTTGTTGTACTTCTACATTAGATTCGATCACCATTCTTTTTTTATTGTGAAGTACAATCTTTTTATTATTAAAAGTTACAAAGTTGACTGCAGAAGACGGCACGTGATAAAAATAGGGACATTTTTTAAGATATAGATTTTTTGTCAAAAAAAATTAACTTTCTTATTACTTAAATAATTATTGAATCGTGGTTATAGGAACTTCAAGCACATCAGGTGTGAAAATTGTAAACCGAAGATATATTTATGATATAATGAAAAACCAAAATTCACCGAATTTCAAAGAAGAATTAAATTATTTAGAAAGTCACTTATTATTGAACTACGGCACTACTGATTATGACATAAAAACAAAAAAACAAAGATTTTCTGTATTTAAGTCGACATTGAAAGAAAGATAGTCAAAATGCCACAGAAAGGAAGAGGTTTTCTTGAAAAATAAGGAGTCTTGGTTAAACGAATCTTTTGAACTACCTATGAAATCGACCAACGCAGCCTTTGAAATCTTTTGACACATCAAGTGAACAAAGCAAGCGTCGAAAAACCGAAGAAATCCGGTCAACTGTAGGAGATGACGTCATTGTCCACGTTGCACAAACACCCTTAAGCGTGCAAGTAAAACGAGATGCGTCGAAAATTCTTAAAGAAATAACAAATTATCCTACTCGAGCGTGCGAATATTTATCCTACTCGAGCGCGCGAATATAGAAAAGCAGTCGACGAAAAAGGAAATATAGTGTCACTACTTTGACACCACTACAAGCTTTGACAATGTTCGTTGAGGCTGACCTAAAAGACGTCAGCACGAGATCATCCGAAACACGAATAAGGCATTTTATCCTCCACATTATCAATTGTTACAAGCAGAACAAGGATGTTATCCGCGAAAGGAGTGTTTACGAGTCACAGGTACCTGTGCGGAAAGCAGCTTACAAAGTCTTATTAACAATACTGTTACACGACCAAGCAGAAATTCTTTAAATATAATTGATAAATGGGGTTGCGATGGCTCTCAGCAAGCTAAATACGTAGTGTGTGGAAGGGATAGTAAAAAATCATACTACAAAACCCCACGCCTTCGTCTTCCCGATTTTGCCGTCCAATTAGATTTTTAACAAAAGATTTCGATTTTTCTCTGTATTGCACGCCAGAATAAGATTGTTTGAAAGTGTTTTACGTTTGGCATATAAATTACCCGTTAAAAATATAAGGGAAGGAAGACTGAAAAAGAAAAACAGTTGGAAGCACAAACAAAGATGCACATCCAAGACAGGTTTCGGAATAAAACTGGAATATCGGTAGCCATGTCGAAAACAAATTTTAATGATGGTAACACCAGTAGAAGGTTTTTCGAAAAACCTCATTTGGCGGCAGACATAACCGGGATAAACTATGAATTAATTTATCAATTAAAGGTCATATTAGAAGCTATTTCAAGTGGACATAGAATTGATTCACAAAAATACGACCATTACGCCAAAGACATAGCAAAATTGTACACAGACCTACATGGATGGCACTCCACGACTCCGGCATAAAATATTAATACATGGGGCAACTATAATTGACGTGTACTTTGTCACCAATAGGTATGTTATCGGAAGAAGCTGCAGAGGCCTGGAATAAACATTTCCGCGTATATCGCGAAAACTTTGCTAGGAAGTTTTCGAGAGAACAGTGTAGATGTGTATCACAGATTACTACTGAGTATAGTTGCCCTATGTGCGGCGGCGGCATTAGGCTGCATTTAATGATTACATCTTGACGTAAGCGAATGTTAGTAAACTATGTGTGTCTCTCTCCGTTATTGAGATTGCGCCATAAGAAAATGCAAAATAAACATATTGATATCTCAACCTAAAAAGGAGCAGAAATGTTGCGCGGAGAAGCCACCTAACGGTTACAATTTTTAACGTTCTGAACTTCGTACGATCAGAACCTAATAGTTACATTTTTTAACGCTCTGAACTTCTGATTTTACTCCTCATAAAACTTTATACCGGGCACTATATATAAAAATCTATTCTTATGAAGTAAACTCTAAAAATTCATCATTAGGGATAACTGTGTTCTATACTTTAGCGCCAAGTCTGTAACTATATATTAAAATAAAAATATTACCTTGCTCCTGAAAACAAAATTTACTTTTAATTTAAAATGATACTCCATAAAAGCCTCTACGATTAAACTAATAATTCCTCTTCTATTCTTAGACGTTTATTTAATAATAAATAGAGAAATATTTTTAAAAAACATGTTATTTGCTATATATCTATTCAACAATAAAAAAATGAAATAAAATTGTTAATGTCAATTAATAATTAAACAGGAAAAAGCCTTATATGCGGTGAAAATAAGATAGAAAATACACCTCTAATGGAAGCGTTTTCCGCTTTCAACCTCTAATGGCGCAACGTCCTTCACTCAACGTTTTTGCAACGTTTTATGTCATCAGAATGTAACGAATCTATCGCAAGAAGAACGGAAAACAGGCACTTTGCCAACAATCGAAAGAGATAGATGACCACGATACAATAAACAAGAAGTGTGCTCATGCAATAAAACAAAAATGGAAACTGCTATCTCCTATTTTGTACGTTATGTCTGTCAAAAGTAAACTGTCAACATTTTGTAAATCTATTTATGACTAATTTTATGTGCATTTCATCCGTTAAAAGACTAACAAAATATGTCCTTCATTTATTTATAAATCCGCAACAAACCGCACATATCGTTATCAAAATTAAATTTACAACAGGAGCGATACATCCCGACCTTCTTCAACCGCATTTAGCCGTATCCTGGTACGCCTATTTTTTTTTTTTAATGGCTTTATTAACGTGATTCATCTGATTCGATGACGTCTTCATTTATCTCATAGACTAATTTAAGTGACAAAATTGTGTATGTAAATTTACATGAAGATTTTATTTTTCTATTATATACGAATATATATATATATATATATATATATATACACATATATATATATATATATATATATATATACACATATATATATATATATATATATACACACATATATAAGTTGGCGTTACTTAAACCTGGAGGTATGCAACTTTTCTTGCCGCCATTTTGTTTAAGCGGTAAATTTGACAGTTATTTAGTGATACTTATTTTGGGTAGACTTGGCAAATTTGCAGTGCTTTTCGCTTGAGCAACGTGTTTTAATAATCATAACATTTACGCAAATCAATCTCCTGTTGCAGAAACATTGAGAAAATTGAGACCATTTTCAGAGAGAAACATAAATGGTTTCTACCCTTCGCGACTAACAATAACTTGTTTGATGAATCAATTTAAGCAGCATGGCATTGCAATAGATAAATTATCGCGCCAGAAGAGCTCGTTCGGATTAGAATGTTAAAAGCGTTCGTTAAATTGTATCCAAAAATTCCACATTGTCTACCAGGTGGCGATCTCAGTAAATGGGAATTAAGAGAACTCCCCTAGAGACTATTTTGAAAGAAGACCCGCATCTGTTCTCATATAAAGTTCAAATAACTCAAGAACTTGAGCCTTGGGATCATGAATACCGTCGTAACTTCAGTAATTTTATGCTCAATATTAAGCATTCTTTTATGCTCAATATTAAGCATTACCACCCAGATTTTCATCGAAAAATCATAATGAGTGACGAAGCCCATTTCGACTTCAGTGGATTCGTCGACAAGGAAAATTCTCGGTATTGGGATGAGGAACAGACTTCATTGATCCACAAACGACCATTGCATCCACATCGAGTCAGTTTGGTGTGGGATTTAGTCAGAAGGAGTAATTGGGCCCTATTTCTTTGAAGATGCTGCTGCCCCTGCTGCTATAACAGTGAATGGCGATCGTTACCCTGAGATGATTAACAATTTTTTGTTACATCAATTGGGCTTGGAAAACATATAGTTTCAACAAGACGAAACCTCGTGTCTCAAGAAACGCAATCGAAACATTGAGATGGATGTTTCCAGGTCAATTAATTTCAAGAAATGGTGACATTGATTGGCACATCTTCAGGACGTGTCTATGCTAATAAGCCGACGAACCTTCAACTGTCAGTAGAATAACGCCGGATGTACGCGAAAATCTTATGAAAAACGCGACGAAAAGAGCTCACATTTGTTATGCTGCAAGAAGTGGACATTAAGCAGGCGTTACATTCCATGCGTAATTGCTAAGCCTAAATAAAGTATTTTTGGAAAAAATATCTAGAATTTTTTATTTGCAACAAAATCAATTGTATAAACAAAGTGGTATAGTTTGTATTTATACTACCTATGTGTGTGTGCGTGTGTACGTGCGAGCGTGCGTGCGTGCGTGTGTATGTGTGTGTGTGTGTGTGTGTACATGTACGCGCGAAAGTCGCGCTTCATGTTTTTTTAGAATATTTTCCTCTTTTTCTCTTTAGTATCTATATAAATAACAATAACAATAAAAGTTCAAGGAACTCTTTTGAAAAAAATTTAATTACTATGAACAATTAAACATGAAAGTAAGGATTTTTCATACGGTGAAAATGAGCTAGGAAAGACATCAAAATAATGCGTGATTGATGTTCACAATATTTTATTCGTTTCGTCCGTCTGTTAAATAATAAGAAAGATACTTATAATTTCAAAGGCATTTATTTCACATGATTATGTTATAAAATGTTTTATGCGAAATCAATGAAATGCACGTTAAAGTAGACAGGTTTTCTTGTCTAGTATCTTTATCTATTTCATAATGCATACTAATAAAGAAAATAATAATACATACCAATACAGAAGTTTTTAAATATATATTATCTAAATAAGTTATTAACTAACACAAATACATTATAAAGTTTTATATGCCACAGAAATCTACGGAATATATATTAAGATAAACGTGATTTTCAATCTTATAATATATTCTCTTTAATTCTTAGATGAATATCAAATGTAGGAATGTTAACGCATATTTTTAAGAAAAGTTTTTTTAGAGGTATACAAATTTAAAATTTAAAAAAACAGATAAACATTATGACAAGGGCCATGGTATTGGCTTTATCAAAAAGGTAATTATATGCCATTTGTGTTTGAATACAATTTTAGGCATATAGGCGCCGCGGCAGACTCGAATGAAGTGCAGTCTGAAAATCCAGTTCTCAACCACTTTTTCGAGCAATAATTTGTTCAGCGATGATGCTCATTTTTGGTTGGATGGCTACGTCAATAAATAAAACTGCCACATTTGGATTGAATAAAATCCATGTGCCATTATTGAAACACCATTACGTCCAAAAAAATCACTGTTTGGTGGCTTTATGGACTGATGGAATCATTGGCCAGTATTTCTTCAAAGATGATGCCGGCGAGAACGTTAGTCAATGGAGAGCGCCTTAAATCCATTATTATTGAATTTTTCGTTCTTCAATTGAATGGCATTAATGTTTAAGAACTTTGGTTTCAACAAGGCGGTGCAACATGCCATACAGCACGCGACACAGCCAATCAATTACAGAAAACAGTCGATGAGCGTATAATTTAGCACAATACCCTTGTGAATCGATCTCCACGATCGTGTGATATCACGCCTATCGATTATGTTCTGTGAGGATAAAGCGGATAAGTGAAGTCGCTCGTCTATGCCGATAAACCACAAACATAAGACCGCTGGGAAGAGAACATTTGCTGCGTTATTTCAAATATACGACCTCAACTTCTCAAAAAAATGGTTGAGAATTGAACTTCCAGATTGTACTTCATTCAAGCCAACCGCGGCACCTATATGTTTGAAATCGAATTTAAACATTAATGGCATAAAATTAAATATTTTCAATATAACCAATACCATGGCCATTCTCATTATTTCTATCTTGTTTTTTCCATTGTAAAGTTGTATACCTCTAAAAAACACCGCTATTAAAAATAATTGTAAACATTCAATATTTTATCAAATCAGTCATTACCGTTTCCTCTCGCGACGTTTAAAACATTTTTTTCTCAAAAACTATAATAGAAACAGGTTGAACTAAGAACAATTCTTATGTATCACTTTTTTTACTTTTTATTTAAAATTACTTATCCTAATTTTTAACGATTTGCGGATCTCCCTCGTCGGAAGGTTTGGACGTTTGAGTAAAATTATTAATAGACTCTCTTCTATTTATTCCTGCTATAGTTGTTTTAATCTATTTATAAAATTTTCTACCTCTTCGTCTATGATGGTATTTATCGCTCGAATGATGTAAAGTGAAAATAACAATACCGTCACTTTATTCGCGTATATAAAAATGTGTGCGGCAGAGAATCTCCAACCACCTGCTGGGAAGGCATGATCTATTAGAGTAAATTATGAATGATTGTCGTATAAACTCGCCTGGGCGCACCCTCGGCTGCCAAAATACAGGACACGCTGCCAAAATTAAAGTACCATCCCCCCTCGCGCGCGACACTAATAATGAGTAAACTTTTAATCAAAGCACGGGGCAGCTCAGGTTCGTTTCCTCACGACAGAACTTTTAAATTGAGATAAATGAGCGTAGGCCTGTCGCTTGAATTACAGACTTTATTCAGGGCTTACTGTTTTGGATGCTTCCTTCGTATATGAATAATCACGAGTGGGGACGGTTTTAAGCCCGATGCCGATGCGCTTTGGAGACTTAAGTATTTTAAGAATATTTGTGCACAATTTATACTGTATATAATTATAAAATTAGGTTTATTTCAAGTATTCAACATCTTTTGATTTTTATAATTTCGAACCTTCACTTTTACAATTATAAATCATTTTGCAAGCCCCTCTTTGGACACTTGATTGGACGTACCTTTCTAAACATTTATAGAAATAATAACTACGAGTAAAAAATCTACTTACTCGTAGAATAATAAGGGCAACATATTTTTTCAATATCATATTTTACGATCCTAAAAAACAAAAACAAAAAATTATACTTTGTTGGTACATCAAGTGGAAAATTTACTTATATCCATTCCTCTAGCCAAAATGTAACCTTGCCACTTTTTTATAATTTTAAGAATCGTATAAAATTGTTAGCACGAGCAAAGCAAGTACTATATTAACCCGCAGTTTGCACATTTTATGATTTACTTTATGGGAAAAAAATAGCATATTAATTAAGGAGAACCTCGATACGTGCAATCCATGATCGCTTTCGCTTTTGCGAAAATTACGATTTCAAAGTAAAAATTGCAATTATTAAACGGTTTTATCTTTTAGCTTTACGTTCCTATGTTGTTGCTTTTTCAGCTACTTTCAGTTAACCGATTCTCATGAAACTAACTTGCATGATGATAAATTCAACCTTTGATCCTCAAATTCTGTGTGTCTAAGTGGTGAAACTTGAAAGTATGCTGTATTTAAATTAGTACAGCGGGCTTCAAGTGGAGACTTTGTCGCTGAGCTCGAGGTTCCAATTCCTCATTTCTGATGCTGCAGGGATAGTGCCTGCCTAAACCGCGAGCCTAAGAATAGGCTGGCTTTAAGTTAGTATTGTGGGCTTCAAGGACAAACTTTATCATTAAACTCCGCTTTCCAATTCCTTAGTCCTGATGCTGCAATGGTATGAAAATAATGTGATTACATCTAATATTTAACTATATATACGAAGTCTAAAGTGGAGTTTCTGTAACATTTCAGTGCATCAGATAAGTATAATGAAATAAGTTCAAGCGAATAAAGCACATCAAAAAGTTAAAAATAAAATAAAAGTACACAAAAATGTTAAATCAAACAATTTTATTATACGATCGATGATATGCTAAAGCTGATTCACCTGTGGTGCGCATTTAATAAAAAAAATGTCTCCTGATGAAGCTTGGAAATCATATGTTACGTCATATATACCTACGACTCGTTATATTTTGTTATATTTTATATTCCTATAACGATTTGAATATAATATTAAGGAACCAAATTTTATGTTATTTGGTCAAATACGCCCTACGATTTTATTTTAGACTAATCAAATCCCCAGATTGGCGATCCACAAATGTTTTCGAGATTTCCGTACATCAATCTATTGAACGATAAAACCGTTTAAAATTTGTTTACCTCCATTTTATTTTTATCCATACATTATTTCATATCAATTCCGACCTAGTTAATGTTGCCATCTCTATTTCGACACGTTAGTCACTAATGAAGATCGTAGCTTATTCTAGTGATCGCAGGCGTCGAGGATGCCCCGTGCATTACGAATGAGAGTTCTCAATGTTATGCGATTATATCGTTAATCATTTAATAATATTTATTTAAATATAAAGTTTTCTCAACTATTCTTTAGTCCTTTTAAAGTGTTTTTTTTTGTTATTGTAGTATTGTCATTTTCACAGTACATAATTGTTTAGTTATTATTTGTGCATGATCAGAACAAAATATTTTATAAATGAACTGTTTGTATTAATGTTATTTTTATATTACATTATAATTACTATATTAACTTAATTATTACATTCAAGCATCCCGAATTTCCGACAAACTTACACTTTTGCTAGTTTAAGAAACTATTTGCGGTAATTTTAATCTACGATCGAAATTGTGTGTTAAGTACACGATACCACTCCACGAAGTGGTTATTTCAGGGAATTTCAACGTTTCAATGGCGCCCGTTGCGTTACGCCCCCGGTCACCCTCAAACACAACCGTTTATTCCTTTGCAATTATACAACAGACAATGGTAAATACACCTAAATTCGCTTAAATAATAAAAGTTTGTTCTTACTGTAATCCTCTTACTGTAATACTGATAATTGCATTTTCTGCAAAATATTTATCCTCATCTTTCATGTAATCATCGAAATTTAAATCTAATACCGTTCGCCCCGCACGTTCTTTGCCAATAATTAAACCGAAGAGATTAAACAATTAACTGTCTACTACAACTTGCCAGACTGACCAATATCCCACAAAGCCGTTGCCATCATCTTCTCAGCAATTTGATTCCATACCATTATGTCTACTGCATAATACACTATCGCTCAAAAGTATTTGCCCACTTGCATTTTCTGGAATTAAATTATATAAAATAGATATTTCGTTGACATAACGATGCATATTGGCGGTAGAATCGCACAATAATCAATTCAAAACATAAACTTACTGTTTACATTTGAAACTTTAGTGAAAAAGTAATTTTGTTTACATTATCGGAGGTCGGCGCGTGTTATATATACAACGATACCTTTCCATCCAGTACCATCAGATCCCACATCGTGCCTGGACAAACGAATATGAATAACCACATTTAGGAGCATAACTATTAGAAACCAAAACCTAAAAATGAATGGATTATTATAAAAAGGGACGGAACTCTCTTATTCATGACTCTTACCGATCTCACAGTTTAGTCGTTTATAAATTATAATTGTCATCATCAGCATTAATAATATTGTACAAGTAGACAAATAAAATTATAATATATTCATTAAAAGTGATAGTAAAGTTGTTTGGATGGTATTATAATCAAACTGCAATCTTAAATTTGGTTAATCAATTAAAATTATTACGCTCTGCAAAATTGTTTTTAAAAACTTCGAAACTACACATGCGGCTTGTCCAATTGACTGTATTTAATAATAAGAGGTACTGGAGATTATTTATTGTATTTTGTGTTTAAAGTACAGCAGAGACAACTGTAAATAAAAATATTAACTGAGTTTAAAAGTTGTTGAAGTACTTGGACTTATAATGGTGAAAAGTATGGAGTTACCTATTGAAGTGCGTTCAACAATCATCAATTTTCAGAAATTAAAGTTAAGCAAGCAGGAAATTGCCGCGTCTTTAAAAATATCCCGAACCACAGTGAACTAATCACTGATGCGATCAATTTTGTTAATAAAAAAACGCCCCGGACGTACAGGCAAGACTACTGTAGCTGAAGATAATTAATTAAACAATATTGCCAAGCCATATTCGCTGCATCAGAAAACAGATTCACGGCACAGCTCAAATCAACGTATCCAGGCAAAACCCAGACAGAACTGCAAAAGAACGGATGTCAGATGAGCGTATAATGCCTGCGGTTAAACACGGAGAGTATTATTTAATGGTTTGGGGGTGTTCTTGAGGATATGCAACCGGAGACTAGATAAAAATAGAGGGGATTCTTAAGAAAGTGGCTATAAAAAAATACTACAGAAAAACATGATATCGTCAGGTCTTCGATCGATTGGGAGAAATTTCACATTTAAGCACGACAATGACCAAAAAAACACTCATCAAATCTATGCATCGCGTATTTGAAAGACTTGGAGCGGGAAAGTGTACTGAAAACCATGATCTGGCCATCCAGTTCCCCGATCTCAATCCCACAAAGTTATTACGGGATAAATTAAAAAGAGAGCCCTGAAAAAAGTAGCCGACTTCCACAAAACGTCTCTGGGATGCACTTCAAAAGGAATGGCATGAAATAGAGCCTGTTTACTTTTCAAAATTAACCGAGTGGTTACCTTAATTGTGAGCAGAGATTATTAAGAAGTGGATTTATCGATGAAGAAAAAGTTGAATTAAAGCATGGTAAAACTTTAGCTTTTTTGTTGTAATTTAGTTAGTAAGATAGACAAGTAATTAAATTAATAAAAATAAAGACTAAATTTGGTTTAATTCTAATGTAAATCACTCTTAAACTTAGGTATGCAAACACTTTTAAGCGGTAGTGTACTTAATTGTATTGCATACTCGCAGTGTATTCGAAAAATTTTGGTTTTCTTGACCACAGCATAGGGTTTTTTTTAATCATCAAATGATATACCTAACAACTAACTAAGAGTTTGGTGGTATCTTCTAGTCTTTTCGCAGCCTAAACTTGCTCTTAAACCCTTATGCAAACCGCGTAAGTTAATGAAGTTGCAGAAGTGGAAACACGCAATTCCTCTGTCTTGAATATTTTTGCCCGTTCGAAATACGATTCAGACGGAATGCATAGTTGACCGCGTTTGTTTCCCGAGATATGTCTTACAAAGAAAGTAAAAGAAAGAAATGATGTATGGAGCCAGTACTGATTCATTTTTCTGTATTTTTTTCATTATAGGTCCATCGCCAATCCAAATTTAAACTGCGATATAAAATTTAATAACTTTCGCTTTATTCACTACTCACAATTACTTCACTATTTAAGCGTTTTTACCATGCAATCATATTGTCTAAAATATTTGCTATAGAACCTTTCATAATATCTACAAGTTCTCTCCTCGTATTGGATGATGTATTTGAATTTGTTCTTGAAATAACCAAGTACACAATCGAAGTATACGTGCGAACTATAAAATAACGTTCGCGCGAGTAACTATGAAAGTGAATTAGCAAAACAGAAAACAATGGCAAAATAACAAGATTTTTGTATTTTTTCAACTCAACATTCACACTATCTACCTTAGAACATGAATACAAATTTAAACATTGGTCGTTGTTTTATATTGTAATAAAATTAGCATATTTTAATTTATATTTGTAATGTTAAGATGAAATGAAAAGTTATCATAATATAGTTACATATATTTAAAAGTTCAATGAGTAAAAAATAATACAATCGATTAATTATATACAAGTCAAAAATTAAATTAAAAACTAAAACATAACTACGACAAAAAAGGTTCTTTGATACGACTTAGATTAGATTAGATTTTATAAATATAAAAGGTATACGTAAAGCCGTAGCCACACCGTCATCTTTAAGTTTACAAATAGTTATGGGATAAATTATGACGTGTGATTGTTAGATGTTATTTGGAGAATTACCAAAATGTTCACAATTTGAAAATTAAAAAAGGATTACGAAAATGTTGCTCACGCTGAAAAGAACGGCTTACAAAACAAGTTGACGGAAGCCGAATGTGTGTTATCACTTATTATGATAGTTTGTCGCGCACAGGGAAACGCGCGGCTTTCACCTTGTGTAGTCTCACGGTGTACTTACTCTCTTCCGAGGCTAAATCCCTTGCCGACCCGCCCCGCTCCACACGCGTCGATGCAAGGCAATGCGATTACCAAATGTTTAGATTTCTTTTTGGATTGTTGTAGGAAATCACCTGTTCATTTTTGGCACCGAGCACGCCGTTTTAACGTATTTCATGAGTATAAAATTTTCTTACTTTTTTACAGGATCATTTAAAAATCATATCTAAAATTATATATTTTAAGAACAAAGTTATTTGATACCAAACGAAGTCTAATTACCTTTCTTTTTCGGTGAGCGTAATTTGAATTAATGGCCGCCATATTACATTTAATGTGAAATTACATATCCCATATTACACGTGAACTATCAAGACCAATCAAGCCAGTTGTCGAAATTCAATGAATAGTATAGCAACTACGCGTGAATAGAGGAATATACAGTGCATCCCCTAAGTCACTGACTGGATCTGAAAAGAGGATGGAGACTGGGTAAAATTGGACCAAAAAGAGGCGATAAGCCAGCTATGACAGGGTAAGTGGCAAAACTTGTTCATAATAAAAGTCTATTAGTTTTCAAGTTATGCACACTTTTTTAAGATTTGTGATATTCGCTACTTTGTGTCAATATTTTAGGTGTCACAACTAAAAATTAAGTCTGATTGTTAATTTTTTTATAAGTAACTATATTTGACTAATACATCTTTTGAATTAAATTAAGCATTTTACGTCACTAATGTGAATCTCTCAGAAAACAATTCAAAAATCTACTTTTGAGGATTTCGTAATTTTCGTCACACAAATTTTACTTTTTGTACTGAAAACAAATTTACTACTCAGAAATGACAAAAAAAAATTAACACATGTGATACAAAAATTAAAGTAATAAAAATCTTACTGCCTTTAACTATAAAACAAATTATATTCACATTTAAACACAGAAAGCATCCATATATGAGTAATCATATATATTTTAATTTTCTTGTAAATGTATTTTTCTATAATTTTTTTCCTGGAAACTATTTAATATTCCTCAAAAGCAATAAAAGTGATTTAAAATTAACAAAATTTTAACAATTTCTCAAATTTCTTCAAACCTCAAAAAATAAAGTTTTTATTTTTCGTTATAACAAATGTTCAATCTGCCTGCATTTTGCTCTAATGCGCGTGTGCCATCAATGCAACAAAAGGTAAAAATTTTGCTAAGTTATCGAATATTTTTAACCATAATTGAAATTGTTTCTAACCTTAAATTACTTTTATTGCTTTGATGTCGAACGTACACATTAGAGCCAATTTCAGGCAGTTTGAACATTTGTTATAACGAAAAATACTAAATTCATTTTTTGAAGAAATTTTTAAATCTTTGAATATTTTTCAGGAATATTTAATAGTTTCTGGAAAAAAATTAAAGAAAAATGCATTTACATAGGAGAAATGCATTTACATTAAATTCAAACATAGGATATTTACCTCATACTGGAGGCCTTCTGTGGTTAAATGTGAATATCTTTTTATTTTTAAAGTTAAAAGCAGTACAGTAAGGTTTTATTGCTATAATTTTTGCATTACACGTGTCAATTTTAGGGGTTTGCCATTTCTAAGTGGTACATATTTTTTTCAGCACAAACAGTCAATTTGGGTGATGAAAATTACATTTTCATCACCCAAATTGACTATAGATTTCGTGAAATGTTTCAATTAATTTAAAAGCCGTGTTACTCAACTATACTAAACTACAAAAAAATTAACAACCAGAATTAATTTGTAGTCGTGGCATCCGAAAGATCGACGTGAGTAGTGATTTTAACAAATTTTAAAAAAGTATCTATATCTCGAGAATTGAGATATTTTTTAATTTGAAATTTTGTCAGAAAGCCAGTTATAGCTTGGCCTATTCTTTACTTAGTCCATGACTTACGATGCACGTGTAGACACTTAAAATAAAGTTGGGCGACAACGTTAAATAACATCCGTATCACGTCACGTCTTTTTTATTCATTGTCAGCTTTGGACCAATTTTACCCAGCCTCCATCCTCGTTTTTCAGCTCCACAATTCAGATAAAGGTAATGTTTAAGATGTAACTTAGAGGCATCTACAAGAGCACTTGTATTAGACTGAACTATACAATACTTACTGGACGAGTATTGTTTATGACATGACTACGCCCAAACGTTTTAAAGGCGAATGAAATCTGTCGTGATCCTCCTCCAAATAAAGACAGTTTAATTCATACAAACATAGATCAAAATAAAATTGTTTCGCTACAAAGGACAACAAGAACATGGATTCGAAAAATCACATGCGTATGAAAAAAACTATTACTAGATTTATTTAAATATACTAATGATTTTAGTAATACTATAGTTTATTAATTTTCCTAGTTTTAATCTCAAAACATCAATGGCCTCTTCGAATACATGTTGTTTCGATTTCACAAATACTTCACACGAATCATTGGCCTTAAAATACGCTTCGATTGCGAACTCACGTTGTTCTCCCGTACACTGTGACATCGTGACTAAATAATCCGCAGGAACGACAAAGCTAACGCGGTCCCCTCCACGCTACCCCGCTCAGCGGTTTTAGTGAAATTTAAAATCAAACCCTGCCACCGGACACCATATACTTATAAAATAGGGCATAAAAGAGTGAGGTACTTGTAAAATAGGGTATAAAGAGGTAGGTACTTATAAAAGTCACATAAATAGTGACTTAAGCGACAAACATATAGGAATCCAAAATTTAAATTAAACAGCACATACCTTCATTAATGTCATTCTTTTTTCCAGCTTATTCGAATACTTCTCTAGTAGATAAATAATTTTTATACGACCGACGGCAAAATGCAAAGTTAGAGCGCATCTCTTCTTGCATACTAACTTATTACACTTTCCGGAATCTCTGGGTTGTATTAATTAATTAGATATACGGTAATTAGTGTTTCTTGGACTTGATTTTTTCGCGACTTTTTAGCTAAACAATACACTGTGCCCCGCCTCTCCTTCAGCTTTTTGTAAGTGGTCGAGTGTTAGCTCGGGAATAACCAATCAGCTCATGAGCAGTTTTACTAATTAATTTTCTTAAAAGCAATTGTGTTGAATCCGTTAAACGGTACCTATGTTACTTTTAAACACACTCGATCACGATTAGCACAGTCATGAGTCACTGAGCTTGTCAATAATGATAGGGCTTGCAGCTGGATGTACGAGTAGACCGGGCTTAAATAGCTCATGTTTGGGTGCGTCCTCACTTACCCCAAAGATTGTAGCCTCTTTCATACAATGTATAACAAAAATGGAATTAAATATACACATTTGTATATAATTAATCAAAATATATCTGCGTGTTTTGTTTAATGACTACTTTTAATCATTTGTGCATCATTTAATAATTAATTATTTGCACACCATTCATCAATCATTAATATTTGCATTCCATCATGTAGCCATCAAAATTATTACATTTAATAATTTGTTCTATTAGGAATAAAATTTCAATTACTAATTCATAAACGACTATAAACAATTAAAATATTGTTAATTTTTCTGAACATTTATTGCTCACGAGCCTGACGGCTGACTGCATCACAGTCGGTTGAAACTGCTGTTTGAGGGACGTAGGATTTTTTTTACAAAAATTGTTGTTATTTAATGCATGACATAATCAAAATCTTAGTATTTCATCAAATAATGTAAACTCTCATATGATTTACCAGATACAGTATCCATTTTCTGTGACATGTATCAGACAAAGGGGCACCTACAAATATGTGTTTTACACTTCGTAAAAACACATGAATTGCGCCTCGGGTAACGCAAAGTCAACACCACTGAAGATTTAGGAGAAACTGAGCATGTTGTACTTTGTCCAATACAACCTTTTCAAATAAACCATTTTTTTTTTTGCTAAGCCTTGATTTTACGAAAAATGTTACTGAACAGTTTTTCATTAGTTTAATTCGCGCTATCAATATTCATCAAAATAAATATGATTTTTTAAAACAAAATCCTACGTCACTCAAATAGCAGTTTGGTGAGGAAAAATATTTTTACAATTTCACCATTCTCTCAATAGAAACAAACAGTGCAAGAGTGTCTGCATCCTGTTATTACCTGATAACGACTTTTTATTAGCAAAAATCACACGAGGATTCCGTACACACTTATAATGCATATAAACATTTAAGAGTACATAACGCTATTACTATTCACAAACTCTTAAAATTATTGCAAACCCTGGGTTGTGCACTTTACTATTGGCCAGCACACCAGCCTCGAATTTGAATGATAGAAGTAATTATAAGTCGGGTAATATTACAAGAAATCTATTTTTATTATAGCTATTTTGAAGGAGTCCATCATCCTCTAAATATTACAACATATTTTAATTTGTCTAATACAAATTGTTATAGATTATTTTCAACAAGAACTTTCTGCCACAGGTTTTTTAAATTGTTTAACTTTTTCGTGTAAAATTATGGAAAAATGAAAAAATTAAAATAACGCCCGTAAAAAAAAGACACAGGGCATGCATATTTGGTTTTACTAACGATTTATTAATATTAATCCATATGCGCCTACCTTGCCCAAACGAGGACACTTTCAAACCAAAAGTCAACATTTTTATTTATTATGATTAACCTGTTTTTAATACAAAATCATAAAGTCTAATAGTGCATCTGTATTATCGTTGCAGCCAAAATATAACTAATTGCTTACTGTTATAACTTTTGTTGTTGAAGTAAATTGGAGAATCGTTATAGCTACGAAAAGGTGTTTTTTTTTAAATATATTTACTTCAAAGGTTTTATATTTTTATATAAACTTTATAAACATATTGTTCACTTTATGGCAAATGCAAGGTAGAATAAAATAAAGAGTTTTGTACGATGTGAAAAGATTATTTATGTTGACGTCCCCAATTGGGGACAGTGGGCACATATATAGTAAATAATATATTTTCTTTGCATAATTACACTGTAGCAAAACCGCGTTAAGAAAAAGACGTTTGCAGCAAGTGAAGGATATCGAGGACTCCAGGAAGTCTTAGAAGCTGTAGTGAGGGAAGAGGACTCTGATGTAGGTGTGGAAACAGTTACTCTTGACAATGTCTAGGGATATTCTAGAGAATGTTAAGGTTTTTGCCAACAGGGATGAAGATATGAGATTGTAGTGATGAAGAACCTTAGGTTTCTTCAATGCTACTTGCCTTGAAGAAGCCAAGGTCCTTTATTGCTATTATCAAACCACTTGTGCGTTTTGGGTATAAAAATTGGATGCTTTCCAGTGCTGACGGCTACTGCCATATCTTAGATATTTACTGTGGCAAAGACAAACAACTGACAAATATTAGCAGTCAGCCATTATGTACAAGGGTCGTAAAGAGCCTGCTGGAAAAGCTCGACTCAAATCCTAAAAACCAAATTGTGTTCTTTGATCATTTTTACGAGTTTTGCCCTGTGGCTACCGTTCCACTAGAATTCTTCGCAAGGAAAAAGCTAGCAAATGCCCTCTAATATCATTCAAGGAGGTTAATCATTGACTACCGGTTTGATAAGGCTAATCAAATATAGGTAGTTTGGTTCACTGGCTAGATAATAGCGTTTTTAAAAATGGGGACTAAATATGATGATGACCTTACACAGGGTAAAGTGAAATGATGCAGCTCAGTGGAAAAGAAGAAAACGGAAGTTGATATATCGCAGGTATCTGTAACTTGCAATAAAGGGATGGGTGGGGTCAATCAAGCTGATTAGTCTATTTCGTTGTATCGTACTCCTTCCTATCCGTGGAAAAAGTGGTGGTGGGTGCTGTTTTCGCACATACTTGATTTAGCAATTAGCAATGCCTGGGGTTTGCACATGCTTCATAATGACGTGAAGATGGACCAACTTTAATTTTGACGTAGCATTGCACGCCATTACTTACCCCCGGACAACGCCACAGCGCGCGATGCTCACAGATATTGGAAATAATGGCTGTACTCAATAAAAATATACAACGAAAATATTTTAATATGTATATTGATAAGCTATAAAATATATAGTGACAAAAAATGTACAAAACGACTTAGTGGGGAAGTAAGTTTACAGTTTAAAGTAACGAATCATCGACGAATCCCTCGTTTTGATCCATTAGAAACAATATTTACGATAAAAAAGAAAACATTTTATATCGTCAGTGATATTTACGTTTATGTAACCGAAAGTAAAAAAAAATGTTTTTAGACATATTTAAAAAAACTGAGTGTTTTAATTTGAAAGTAATTAAGCTAATAGACACTCCTTTATTCTTAAAATGAATATTACAATGATGTAATTAGAATCAAGAAAAAACTTATTTTTAAGTTTTAGAATTTTAAATAGTCTATACAGAAATATATAAGGTAAGAAACAAAAATCGAAGAAAAACAACAATAAAATTCGTTTTTTTTGTTGTTTTTCTGCGATTTTTGTTTCTTACCTTATATATTTGCGACCCGGTTTACTTCCAGTGTGCTAGAATCGTATGTGTACCTATTTCAAAAGTAAAAGCTATTAAGATAAAAATGGATGCAAGGAAAAAACAATATCAAATGGTTAGAAACTACCTTTCACACTATATTTATAAATATAAGTAAATTCAATTAAGGAACAAATATAATATATTCGTTCTTATATAATATGTTAAAAATCATAAAAATATATTAAAACTTGTTTGATTCATATAACAATTCAAATTGAAACTATTGTACAGAAGTCACAAATAAATAAGATTACTAATTAAGCATCGATACTATACTAAAATAGGTGTTGAAATCAAGCATTTAAACAATATTAAAGTAGTAAATATTCAGATGTACCGCTCAAAAAATATATCCTCGAAATTCTAATTCTTAATTTGATTCATCTTTTGGTAAATGACGTTGATGTAAACAAGTTTGGGTTATAATTTCAACTTACTCTCTACAAGAAAAGTGTTTACTTAAAACCAGAACGCTATGTAGCAGATAAAACGAAGAAAATGTTATGAAATATAACATTTAAGGGAAAATGTTGAGCAATTAGGGGATGTAACTGTTAATTTAAAAAAAATGTTTTAAGAAACAAAATCGTTACTTGCTACAATCGTTAGTTCGCTTTTACAAATGCAACCCTGCACCTCATACCTACTACTTGTAAAAAAAACATTGTTAACATAAGTTTCAATTTTAAAATTCTTTTTCGGTCATTGACTATTGAAAATATATACATTTCGGCAGTGATAATTGAAATTGTCTACATATCTAATATGTACATTTCGGCAGTGATAACTGAATTGGCAGTGAAATTGTACACTAGGCTATCGACATTCGTAAAAAGGAAACAATGATTATACCGAGACTCCCAGTTAAAACAAAAAATGAATTAACATACCTGTCCCAAATTGACGAAGCCGTGGTCAAGCGCTACCTTATCAGCCTCATCGGCGCCGCCCGGTACGTGGACAGCCCACGTCGGCGTGTAGTGCCCTTTCCCTGCCTCCGCCGCAGCCATCGTTAGGGCCAGCGCCCACCAGCGCCACATCCTCGTCCGCGCACTACACCTATATCCACCAATTGTGTCGTACCACCGACCCACTTATGTTATTTCACCATTCACGGCAACCACTCAATATTAATAGCACCAAAACACACCTATTGTGGCGTGGCCGACACTGCGATATTCATTTTATTCTCGAATCATCAGTAGTCTGTGCGAGTACAATTTAATGGACTTCGTTTGTGTGATGCTGATAAGAAAACTGTTACGATAAAGCCCTCACTGATAAAGTTATAATAAAAATGATTGTAATGAATATTTGCCAAAGGATTTAATAGCTTTAATTTGGAAAATGTACGTAAGAAACAAAAGATTTAGTTAAATACTTGCTATAAACAAAAACGGCAAATATTATTTCAAGATATCAATAATATTGATTGCCAGAATATAAAGTATTTACGCGAAACTACCATAATGAAGAAAATATTTTATTACAATTCATTAAACACATTCGAATGTAAACCTTCCATTTTCAAATGTTCATAAAATATACAAGAGAAAGAATCTGCAAAATTTCTCTTCAACTGTAACCCAAATTTGCATGCAAATATAACGCGCAACCCACTTTCAAATATAAAGTTATCGGCTTGAGTATTTTTAACAACTACCCTCGGAATACAACGTCATATTAAGTAAAAATCTAATTGTTAAACCAACCTTTACACAAAATGCACGACGTAAACAAACAGATTCACCCATGAAATAACATTATTAAGCGAGATAGATTATTGAGATCATTCACCTCGCACACCATGTGACCGCTATAACAGCTATTCAGGAACATTTAACTTTGTAGCTACATACTATTTCACTAATGTATCCGTGCCACAGTTCGCTTTTATTCACTTTCATGCAAAATAAAGTAAAGCACAATTCTATGATAACGAATTTGTTTATAACTTGTAAGTAGTGATTGAAAGCTGTCAACGACGAACGCACAACTACCAGAAGCCCGCAAACAACAACAAACCAGAACGACGAGAACGCGCACGTGCTGCCGACTGCCGCCAGAGCGTCAGAGCACAGAGCGCCTGAGGTTCCCCCACCTCCGTCGCCGCACGTTCGTGCCTCCTTCATACGCGACGGGCGTAGCGTTATAGATACTTGTATTTAGAAAGAGACGCTATCGACTATGTTTATGCGACTAAGTGAATCAGTATATGTCAGCGAGGACCTACTTGAATATGAAGGCGCAGACGCGACAGGGTTCTAAATAAAGAGCCCGATAATAAATTTGCTTGTGGTATGTATTTATTCGATACTTTCTTAATTTAGGTAAAATAAGTTTTATCTGTAAATGACATATAGCAGTGAAAATTATTGAATATTGAAAGTGGGTAAATAAACATTACGGTAGTTTTCTATCTATCTATCAATCCATCCGCTACTTGCATACATTGCCACTAACCGAATTGAAATATATTGCTTGATGGAGCGCCATCACTTGCTATTCAAACTCAAATATAAAAAGTATAAATATAAAAAAAATACACATATTTGAATCAGTTTTAAGCTCAAATATTTATAGTTTTTAAATACTTCATACAGTTTAACAAGAGAGCATAAGCAAGATAACAGCGGCATGTTTGGAGAATGCTGTGAAAATACAAGTCGTTAATTTGAAACAGATTTATTTTTTACACGCCAATTACATTGTGGCATATGCATCCATGCCTATTTAAAATTATCATGGAGGTATTAAATGCGACCTCGTTTAAACACGCTGAGTCGCATATACGTACTTATCCCGCTTGCAACGATTGCTTCAAAAATTTTAGTATTGTTTACACATTTATCGACCGCCCACCACAATATCGAACTAAAGCGGAATAATATATATTAGTTGATATTTTTCAATTTAATTTTAAATAAGAAAAATGAATGTTTAGTTATAATATTTACTGGCACAAAAATATTTATTACCTGCATTGTGTATAAAAAAATATGGCCGTAATGGCTGTAAATCTTAAGATATAAATAAATCATAGAAGGTAAAGGAAAAAAAAATATATGATGATGATGTCTTCATTTAATTAAATACAATACCCAAAGGTTATTATTTTCCAAGGCCAACAAAATTTTCAACACGCTAATATTAGTATTGACTAAAATAATTTTCGGTTACTCGTAATGAGACATATTGATAAAATTTTAGAACAGCGGCTCTTAAGCTTTTTGGCTGGCGACCCAAAACATAAATATATTTGAAGGCCGCGACCCTGACGTTTTATTTATCTTTCAGTGACAATAAAATAATAGAATTAACCAAAAGTCCGTGGTTGGCTCAAATTGATGTCAATATAAAATATTAAAAAATGACATTATTAATATTTTCTTTATTCGAATCTAAGTTTATGCTTGTTTAACAAGCATACATCGGCAAGTTAAACAAGCATACATAGGCAAAATCAGTATTTATAGTAGAAAAACGTTTTTAATTTTTGAATCCACAAAGTAAAATATAAAAAAACATTTATACGGCCTGAGGCTTATCATCGCTAATTGTAATTAGTGACTACCCTGTTGTATTTTTGAGCAAAGAAGATTTATATGGGGAGTAAGTTTATGGAAAGCGCACACCACATGTCATGCTGAGGATCCAGTCTATTTCTGCACTTGTCTTTTAAAACAGCAAGGCACGAAAATATTGCTTCTCACAAATAAGTAGTTGGAAATGGTAGCAGAGCTTTTCAACTTCATTGCTCAGAATGGGCTTCCCAGATAATTCTGCCCAAAATTATGTGAGACTCATTCTGGAAAAATCTTTCTTTTAATACTCCCTGCAATTCTTCTTGTAATTCCGCTATATCATTTTCAACCCCAATTACATGTACTTCAAATGAATTTCTTACCCAACTGTATTTCTCGATATGGACATTTTGTGGAATATATCTTGCCATTTCATCTTCAGGACGTCTCAAATGTTCAAAATAATCTAAAATATAAGTATGGTCTCTAGAAAAATATGGTCGTCTTTAAGATCTTCTAAAAACAAGTTTAATGTGGCAAACGCTGCTAATTGACAATTTGCAATTTTTTTCTTGCCAAAGTTTTATTTTATTTTTAAAAACAGTAAATTGTTGGTTTTGGTGCGGTTTTGAACTTGCATTTCTGTGTTCAACTGATTTAAGTGGTGGAAAATATCGCTTAAATATGCTAATTTGGCCATCCACTGGTTGTCAATGAAGCGATCAGTGCATTCGTGTTTTTTATCAGTCAAAAATATTTCTATATCTGTTTTAAGAGACAGAACTCTGGCTAAAATCCTTCCGCGGGATAAACATCGGATATCTGAATGGTACAATAAATGCTGCTGATCCGAACCCATTTCTTCGCACATCAATCAAAATATCCGGAAGTTCAAAGCAAAATTATAAATTTCATAAAGGGACGCCCTTTATGAAATTTATAATTTGGATCACGTCCTTTAATACCCGGTGTAGATCTGGCTGCATATCCCGTGAAGCCAAGTTTTCTCGATCTAAAAAACAGTGTATTGTAACAACCTCTGGATTTCTTTCCTTGACTTTGGCACAAAACCCTATGCAACTCCCTATCATTATTGGTGCTCCATCCGTACAGACTGCGACAAAATTTTGCTACTGCAATTGATGATTCTCAAAATAGTTGCCAACTAGAAAAAAGATGTGGGTCCCAGTTGAATTTACATATAGCTTTTCACAAAAAAGAAATTCTTCATTAAAATTTTGAGGAGTTCTGATCTTACATACACTAACAGCTGTGGAAAGCCTTCAATATCTTCTGATTCGTCGATTTGAAAATGTTATTGCCGTCTTGAGATATGTTATTTACTGTTCTAAAATATCTAATGACTTTAAATCTATTCCCTTTTTTACGGTATCGGTATACGGATTAAAATAACATGATTTAACGTGATTTTTTTTATAAACTTTTTTCTTTTCGAAATTACTACCTGAGTTTCAGATTCAGTTAATAGCCGTAACTAGAAATACCAGAGCCTCTTTCTTTACCTTCTGCCAGATAACTACCACTTAAACCAATTCCTTCGTCTACGTAACCATGAAAATATTTTCTGTCCCGATCGACATTAAAACATATTACCATTTTATCAATAACGACTTTTCGGTGCAAATATCTCCTACTGGATGATTCGCATAAATAGCATGTTCTAAAAAGTGTGCTGGCAAATTGTAACTATCGTTGTAGGGAAGCAGTTCTTCCTTCTAGCGCCTTAAATTCATTTCTCCTCTGTAGAATGGTCTTTAGAGTATCTAACCGCATTTATTTTAATTCAGTTCAGACTTACAATTGATGTAAGAGCCAAACTATTAAACATTTAATTTAAAAGTTTAGGCACTTTCTTGAATTTCCTTAAGTTAAATAAAAGCCTTTTATGTAGATGTATGCATGTGTACAATAATTTTTTTATAATTTAGGTTTTATCATTAATAAATTTGTTATTTTTTTAATCTGTCCTATGAAATGAACAAAAAACATAGTCTTTTATTTCCAAATAATTATTATGCTATATAATTATTATGTAAGAGCTTTAAAGTGTGAAACTTTTATCTCATTAAAATTACAATCTATAAAATTATCGGTACTTATGTGATAATAATATCAAGTGACCAGCACTAATGTCGCGTACCAGTGCAACGACGTCGCCAATAAAGTTTTCATTTAAAATCCATCAAAATGTATTCAAATTAACTTATCAAATACAGATAATTCTGTAATTGGCTATGTTCTTTTGCTGGATATTATTTTTGTGAGTAATTATGTACATTTTTTAAAAGTACATTTTTGGGACCTAACAGACAATGAACGATGGACCTTTACCGCATTGGATCTGCCACTAAAGTATAAATTGGATATGTATTGATGTAAAGTAATAAATTGGATCTGCCACTGAAGTATATTTTATCGTACAGAGAACAACAAATGATACGCGAATTATATCCGTGGTGCGCGTGCCATTCCCACTTACCATCTCTGCTTATATTTTATGCTTTGTGAGTTTAAAATTCAATGTTGTCGCGTACTAGGTGAATGCAACCATCTAAAATATTTTTCATAATTTCTAGAAACTCCTTAAATTTACCTTAACATTATTTTCCTTTATGTGTGTATATTTGTATGTACGCAATGACATTACAGTAGGGCATCGATAATCCAAGCAAGCAAAATTTATACCTTGTTCGGATAAATGAACTCTCCGAATTATAGTATGTAAATATTTTCAAAGGTGTTTTTTGAAATGAACCAAAGATTTCTATAATTGAAAGTAAGTACAAATGTAATCATTAAGTATTATTACACTGTTTTAAAAACATCTAGTATTGTACTTTGACGAATGTTTTTATGTCACTTTAATGTTCTGGACTGTATAGCCTTAATTTAACCCATCTTTTGAAGCATGGCATTAGGCGGCATGTATAGAGCTGTGAAATTTTCGAATCAATCTCTGCAGATCTTTTTCTAGTGGATGCGCTGGTGCATTATCAAGAAGCAAAAATGCCTTTAGCGGTAGGTTCTTTTCCAATAAATATTTCTTTATTTCGGGAATAAAATGCACCTTCAGCCAGTTTAAAAATATTGTTTTTGTAACCCAAACGCTTCTTTGATCTGCGTAATTAACAGGTATTTTTTTTAACAGATACGAATGCACGTGGCCTTTGTGATTTAAACCAGTAGGGTCAATTTGTGTATTCCGGTTGCGTTCACACATGGCATAAATGTGACTTTTTCCTTCGACATCTTTGAACCTGATGCACTACTCTCTGACCCAGAAGCCAAAGTTTTATCTGGTAACACTTTCCAATACATGCCCGATTCGTCAGCGTCATAGATTTGGTCGGCAGTTAAATCTTTCTCCCTAATTAATTTGATTTTCTCCTGGAATACCTTCACGGCTTCTTCATTATTCGACAGTTTTTCACCACTAAGTTTGAGTTGACGTATTCCATGTCTTTACTTGAATTTGTATGACCATCCTCTACTAGCAACAAACTCTCTTATTCCAAGTCTTTAATGGACAATTTAGCTTTTTCCATCACTATGTCATCTGACAAGAGGACAGCTTTTCCTCGCTATTCTAAAAACCACATAAATATGGCATCTTCAAGCTGAGGATTTCCAGGCGTCTTTAAAGAATTTCTAGTGCCTGGATCCTTTTCTGCATTTATCAGAAATGATCGTATTTTGTCCTCCTTGCTTTTGATATAAAAAATAGTCTATTTTCCAACGTTATACTGCTGCGCAAGAGTTGATAACGAAAAACCTTCTTTAATTCTGTCTAAAATGTCGCACTTTTGTGATATTGTCAATGTCACATGTTTTCTTTTTTTTGATATTGAAGCCATGATTCAAAACGCACAAAAATATTTAGAGAAACGCACAAATGAGGGCACGACGCATGGTGAACGAGAATTCGACGATTAATACGTGTAGTACCTAAAGTAAAGGAAACAACACTGGTGGCACTCGGATTATAGAGGCGTTGGGATATCGGGGATTCGGATTATCGAGTCTTTACTATATATTATAATACTAGTACCCACTCCGGTACATCTCATGGCAAACAATGATAGTATCTGAAATGTTTCTTTTCTGTTTGTACAATATACACTTTAAGTGTCTTTACCTAGGTACCAAAATGGTCCGTACGAAAACTTTATACGAGTACAATTAAGTTATTCGAATAAAATTGTTTGATACGTATTTTTTCTTTTATGAACGTAACTGTGCAATGTACCGCGTACACGATAAAAACTCTCCGTGTTGGAATACTTCACACGAAACGTCATTAAAATGCAGTAGATTACATACTTTCACCAATTTTATTTGCTTTCAAAAACCTTTTCGTTTCTCTTAAACTACTAATACAAAGTGTGAAAAGTCAATTTTTTTCTATCGAAAACACATATTATGATTGTGATATTTATTTTAAAGGGAATTAATCAATTGAACTAAACTTTATAGTTAAATTCTAACTCGCACTTTTCTCTAGAACTTTTTAAGACCGTCGAGCCGTTCACCGACGTAGACCGTCGACCGACGAACTCCACAGACATAGTTAGTGTAGCTGTACTTGTTATATCAGCGTTCATCACGAAAGCGCTCATTTTCTCTCACAACATTTTCTTCGACTGCGGTGACATTACACGGGATTATATAACGTGTAAATATAAATAGAAAAATATACAAACCTAAACTAGCGCTAGATTTACATTATTATAAATGACTCTTTATAGTTTCGCTGTTTAATTGAAATGTTTTTCTGTTCCTTGGTAATAATAACACCCAAAAGGTATAATTTAGCATGACTTAAAGTCGTTTAAAGCTAACAGGGGAGATTTAAATTAAATGGAATGTGGATTAGAGAGGGGATCTTAAACAATGTTACACAGGTGAATTATTGGAAAGGACCGGAGCTAGTCTAAGTAGCGTCGCATACAATTTCAGGTTTCCGTTCGTCGAAACGAAAAACGATACCCAACCCTTATAAGATGAGTAACGTACCTATCTGTCTGTTTGTCACAGCCTTTTTCTTAGAAATCGCTTGAAATTGAAATCTAAATTTGAAATTTGGCATTGTGATTAAACATGTTAACCTGCATCCAGGAACAAATTTTGAAGAGTTTATTTCGCTTTCGATCGCGCAGGGTATTGTAATCAAAAGGACGACTTATAAAGATTCCATAAATATATATTTCAGAATTTTTTACAAAATGTTAATATATATTTCAGAATTTTGTAAAAAAAAACAAGTTACTTCACGGTCATTTTATAACTAACGTATAGACGGTAACTTTTTATTCGTTTTACGCCTAAAACTAAAATTAATGTCTATCATAAATAGTACGATTCGCAGTGGTAATAATGTGTGATGTGATTTATTTTACAGTTTTACATCATGCTTATCACGAATACTACTCATTAGCGACATTAAAATAACGATTACACACAATCTACGATAACGCAATTTCAAACGAAAAGCTTAAAATCCGAAAAAATAAATCGACCTGCATAAAAATAGTGTTACGCACCTAACGCAGAACTTCCGACACGATCCCGCTTAGTAAGAATTGACAATAACATTTTGGTCCAGGTGGACCGACCATACATTCAAACATAAACCGCTCAGCAAGTAGACCGATCAGCATAAGGGATCATAACGGCGTGACCGTGACCCCACCCATTATCTTTCCCTTATTCGCGCTTAAAACAAAATGCAATTTTTTTTTAGTTGATTGGCCGACTCGCTGCTTGATCGACGCTACTTTTCACTCCGGAGAGTATTCGATCCACGTGACGTTTGTCGGGCTCAGTACCTACTTGCGGTACGGCAGTACCTTAATGGTATATTCGGCAATCGTTAGTTTCAAACGCGGTGGTCCTGTTCCATGCCCGCTCGCAGCCTCGACCTGACAACTGTAGACTTTTATTTATGGGGATGATAAGGCGGTTAGTGAATACAGAAGAGGCGCAAAGTCTTCAAAGATTCTGTCTGCGATTAATACATTGAAACGTGTTACTACTCTTTAGGGGAAAAAAGCATTCAAAACGTGTTCGTTTGTGCATGGAGCGGAATGGCATGCATTTTCGACAACTATTAAAATATAACTCACCTAGAGTTGTACATTTTTGCACATACGTCGTTAAATTCTTGTAAATACCTAATCTGTTGTAAATAAGTTGATTCCAGTTTTTTTATATACGCCTGAATTATTTTACGTTCAATTTATCGAAAAATTAATAATTAATTGCACATTTCCCTGCAATTAAATCAAATAAGAAACGATAACAGTTGCGGGGAATATTCCGAACCCTATCAATCACGATACACGTTACTTAATTGCATTTTAATCTTAAAACTTAACTTTAAGAGATCTGGAACTTTATGCAATTTTGCGATCAGCTGGTTTATTATCAAATCTACACATGTACCGTCCGCGCCTCGAAGCGTGCGGTCAATCAAATGCACGCGCACTATGTTGCACGTGCAGTATGTTTAATTGTCTATTGATCCTAATATTTTTTTTAAATTAAATTTAATCAGTTTGTTTCAGAACTTTAACACTGCGAATGGGAAGAATTCATGACAGTCGCATCTTTTAGTCGTAACAAGTTACCGTGTATATTTGCATAGCGACAAATAGTATTAACATAGTGGGCCTTCGTCGTATCACTCCCCGTCATCCTTCGGGTTTAGCGTACATAACTTTGACAGGTTAGAAATAAACAGAAGTAAATAGTAAACGAAATTTGCGGAAAGTTATGGATATAGTAACAATTGAAAAACTTTTCCGCAGACTAGGAGCAACAACAAATAGAAGAAGAGCAATGATCAAAGAAGCATTAATAACCATGGAACCTCTTATAAATAAAGAAAATAACATAGAGAAGATAGGTAGAAATGTGTCTCTTTTACTTCGTTATAAGTCTGGTCGTTATGAGGCCTGCAGTTTCTGTAAATAATTTGATAGAAATGCTACGTATCCTGAAATGTAGCTTCTATGCGTATGTAATTCCGTTATACAACGTGGATTTAACCGTTCGACATTAAATGAATCCTGATAAGTCACATGGTGTCCCTCAGCAGTACACTAAATATGAATAAACAAAATTCAGTAGTTTAAGTGTAGGTACAGGTTTGTAACTTCAAACACGCTGCTCCGCTTTGCTAGCGGTGCCGGCAAAACAAAATCCGCGCGCCATCGCCGACACCGTTTGTCGCATAACATAAACATTGTAAATGGCGCTTACGTTTTATTTGTATTAAAATGCTATTTACTTTGTTTGTAACTTTTTTTGTTCTTCGCGTAATTGTTTATTTCACTATTTTAAAGTGTTTATGACAATTTGTACTGACGGGGTTTTCATTTAATATCGAACGGTCAAATTCCCATGTTATATACGTTGTGTGCGCTCACCTCGTACTATACAAAATTTATTGTAAAATTTTCAGATTATAAACTAAAATTACTGGTCAGTAAGAAAATATAAAGGTTAAAATAAAGTATATAGTTTTTGATACAACCCCACAAATCAGAATTTCCTTATATTTGATATTCTTTGTTTTTCTAATGGTTGAGTGGTAAAATATTATGAACATATTTTTAGCATATCAATCTTGAAATATTGCAAAATTTAAAAATAATTAAATTTGTTTCATATTTTTACAAATTATTGAGACCACTTTCAACATAATCTTTTAAGTGAAACCCTTAAAGTTGTATAGGACCTGAGATGTCCGTGACCTTTAACTATTATATGCGTCCTATTTAGTCTTTATATTTGCATGGGAGCAGGAGAAATTGGTTGATTGGTCAAACATCAAGTTTGGATGACGATGACAACTAGTATTTATTTTAAATAGTCGCAAGAATCTTGTTTTTAATCGTTATAAGTATATTTTATTTAAAAAACTCTATAAACATTTTCACTTACGTGCTGTATATTTGGAAATGTGGAAGAAATGGAAGAAACAGGTCGTCGAACTAGAAGGATGCTGTGAAATATTATGAATAGATAAATTATGATGGCAAATAGAAGGAAACAGTAAAAAGAAACCTTGTATTTTGGAATTGCAGAAAGATGGAAAATTAATTCATGTATTATATTGAAAAAAGATGGAAATAACTGATTATAAGAAAATTTTCTATTCCCATGGTCTTATCTATAAAAGTGATCCAGCTCTTACAAAATACGCATGAAAATATGAAAATAAAGTGTTCGAAAAGTTGTTTCAAGAAAAAAAATTATAAACCAAAGCAGAAATTGCAGCGCATTTGTCTTTGTGCGTTTAACAACTCATATGAAATGTAAATGACTCGTGTAAAAAGTACCACGGGGTACAAAATTGATAGAAAGTTTTATTTAACCAAATATTTAGGAGATAAGAATTGGTCAGCAAATATGCAGAAAAAGTCAACTCGAACTGCTAAGACGAAAAGTCAAAATCATAATCAAAGTATATTTTTATCACAGGTGATTCAGGTGTTAATTTTGGTAACATTAGTGGCTGGCTATTGATAATATATTTTTTCTTACAATGTCCTTCAACTTTGCCGGTAACGATGAGTTTCTCAATGTTGTCTTCAGATTTTCGTGCAATATGTCCGAGATCTCTCCGGAAACAAATAGACGTTGGACAACCTCGTTTTGTTTCCGAACCCTTTCAAAGTAGAGACGTCGGTTCTGTGTTCCGTCCGTGGGATGTTGAGCATCTACCTCGAGCATAGTTGAAAGGCGTCGATTCTTTTGCCATCGCCCATCTTCAGCGTCCAAGACTCAGAGCGATGCAGAAAGACGGACGAGTAAGAGTTATTACTAAACGCGACTCGGTGTGTCTGGAAATATTTCCGTCCTTCCATACTTTATCTGAGCGCGTCGTTGCGCTTTTCACCAAGTCTATTGACATCATATTTCCGCTTCACGTATATCTTTGTAGGAGAGCCTGGAACCCAGATAGATTAAGTTTTTAACAAATTGTAGTCATGTTGAGTCAGTGAGCTTTGGTTTCCCGGATTGGTCCACTACTGTCAGTATTGTCTTAGACCCATTACTTCCACTCTTTCCAGGAGAGGCGCCGTTTCAGCACCTATCAGCCCTTTAATCATTTAATGCTCTTGTGAAACGAGCATATATTACTGACGAGCAAAAGTTCTACCATATGAAGAAAATATTCATAATAAATTGGTAAAAAAAACTAACGACTTGGTGAAAATAATATAGTTAGTTTAATATTTAACGGTATTCGTTTAATTTTACCAGTAGTTTTAATTTTTATTTTCAAACATTTTTAATCATTTTTTGCTTTGTAGATTATCGAATTATAAACCTAGCGATCGAATATATAAATAATCCCTCAAATGTCCTACAAAAGGAGCTTACTTATTAAACGGAATGTTCCATACGTTTTTATGCTACATTAAGCAATAAAAATGAAATTCAGAATTTCTAATTACGGTGTAAAGAATTAAAATTTAATGAAAAAAATCCAGAAAACTTCCCACTTACGATGAGAAAATAGGAAAGTAAACGTAAAATAAGCTGGACAAAAGCTTCAATTACTCTGCCTTCCGTAAATGTTGACAACGCGAAGTTACTGTGATAACATTAACAAGAGCAAATTAGTCAAACTGCATTATATAAACGTATATTGGTCTCAAAATTCTATTTGTAATAGAATTTTGAGACCAATATACGTTTATATAATGCAGTTTGACTAATTTGCTCTTGTTAATCCTAGTTGAATATAATTTCTACAAAATTGAAAATAAGTTGAGATGCGACAGGTAAGCCCGTAGCGAGATGTGCTGGTCGGAGGGAGATGTGATGCCCGGAGTGTGATGTGTGATGTTACAGCCCGCTTACATAAAACATGGTGTTATCAAATCCTCGCTTGCACTCAAATCATCGTGTAAGCATAGACGGTCGATTAACGTTTACCATTCCAATATCCTGATTGAAAGAGAATCCAGCAATTGTCAAAAAATGCGATATCGCGAATCAATTGCAATTGTCCAATTAAAATCAGAAAGTGTTGGCATTATGCCTCCAGATTATTGATCTGCATTAAAAGACGTTGTGTTCGTTATACTAAGTAACGATCCCACAAACTCACTGAATTATTTGCAAGGCACCTTTATTATTATGTGGTTTTTAATATGACCTAAATATTTTCTATTTATTTTCACCACAAATAGAATGAAAGCCTTTTATTAGTTTGAATAGGAAAAACGAAAATAAAAACACATTTTAAAAAAACATATTTAATTTTTACTCCCTCTTATTATTCAGAAATATACGCCGAATCGTCATTGTGAAAGAATGCCGATGGGTGTAAAATACTAACTGTTTATTTCAATTTTATCCAGGTAAAAATGGGTATGAGGTTGCATTTTGTTTCACTCGCTTTTTATATAATAAAAAGCTAGTGAAACAAAATTTAACGTTAAATAGACACAGTAGTATCAACAAACACTTCGGGCTGAGAGGCACGGCGTTATAAAACTCTAATGATACTCCCCTCCCCCCACCCACACCATCGCATCCCCCACCCCCACCCCAATGGGTTGTATTGTGAACATTGAACTATCTGACACGTTAGTTCTGTAACACACCACTAGGAAATTCACTCGTTGCCATTACGATAGTAAACATTTCAGTCGAAAAAATTATCATCTATATTAGATAAGTTTTTGGGTTAATTGTGGGTTTTGAAAATCGCTAGATCGGTAAACATCTATATAACATTTAGTTTAAACGTAGGCAATGTAGTTCAGCGCTATGGTAATCAGGAGCGAAGAGTTAGGTGGGAAAGGCAAAATCAAGTCATGTTTTCTTTGATTATTCAATCGAACGAAAAACGCTGGTAAAACCATAAAATATATGCCAGGACATTCTTGATTTTTTTACCCCTCGCGAAGCAGTGATGTGTCGTCACTATGAGATATTGGATTGATCACAAGGCGTAAGGTCTTTGACGGTGATTCGGATTCGATTCCCGATGTCCAGTTAATAGATATGGCGGACTGTTGTAGCAATAAGTCCGCCATATCTATTAACTGTATCCATTAAACTACATAAATAAATAAATACGCGACATCGTACCTAATTATGCCTTGACGGTTCCCCTTCGTCAGAAGGGTTAAACGGTAAAATCACAGTTAAACTTCGACTCTCACAGTTAAATTCAGTTAATTTTCTTTTTTTTGTAATTTTTCAAGATTTGAAATATTTATATAAATCTTTAACGCCGCGATGGTGTAGCTATCCAACTACACCATGATGATAGGAAATTATTCAGTCATTATTTTATTGAATTTACGAAAGTTCTGATGCCTATAAAAATTAAAATAAAAAAATCTAGGTTACAATGTTTAGTAAAACTGTCTGTCTCTCTGGTATTAAAACTTTTGAAATGTTGGTAAGAGGTGAAGGAAGAAAAATTTCAAAAAACTAGTCGTTTATATTAGAATGGAAGTTATGATATTTTTTTACTCAAGTTATGAGTTTATCCGTTTGCTGTATACATTTCATTATTAATATTTTCTTCTTCAATTATGATGGTATTGATTAATATAATCGATTCCCATCTTTTGCTAACAGCGGGTAAATTCCCAAAATAAATATAGTTCTGTCCTTGCTTGAAATTGAGAATGTTGTTATTGACAAGAAAGTAATAGCTTGAAATGCAGAAGTAGAGTCCGATAAGTTCACAATCTTCTTTAGCTCTGTGAGGTTCAGCAACTTCACTATGACTTTCCCTAAATGCCACTTCCCTGTCAAAATTGGTTCACAACTTTCTCAATAAGATAGAGTCTTCAATGAAGGTACTGTAGAATAAATGCTGCGCCATTTGGAGGTCGGGTCCTTAATAACGAGTGGAACTTCTGGACTCATACAGAGGATCTTTGGTCTTCGAATACTAGAAAGATAAATATTTTGATAACCTATGTGGATGAAAATACGGAAACTGTTTTAAATGAATATCACTTTTTTCTGAAAAAAATACGGTAAAATGACTTGCTTACTAAAGGTTCGGTCTTAATAATGAAAGAAACCGTTATTATTGAATGATACGAAACCGTATCGTTATATGTTTAGCTTCGTCATAATATTCTGAACGACATCTGATACTTAACGTCTCTGAACTTCAAATATAGCGGATAGTGGTAGCTATTTTGAACTGATTAGATTATTGAGAACTTATTCTGCGAGGTGTACGCAAATAAATAACAAATTACGTAATTTCCACATTTTTGCAAAAGACCTCAGCCAAGCGAAAAAATTTGTTGGCTTGGCCATAAGCACGCTTGATCTTAGAAAATTGTTGAATCACCCCTTCCCCCACCCGAGAGAATTAATCGCTGGGAATTAAATACGAAGCATAGCGGGAATTTTAAATTTGCAAAAAAAGATAAAGTTTGAGACTGTAAATAATGTAAACTGTTAATGTTGATTTATCTGGATATATTTGATGTTCCATAATTGTACTGTTATATTATACAGAATCGTAGAAAATAAAATTAGGTGTCTCTTTCGTCGGCTGAAATAAATTCCTGCAATATCTTTCGTTTT
Organism: Druceiella hillmani; assembly: GCA_039881145.1. Lineage (NCBI taxonomy): Eukaryota > Metazoa > Arthropoda > Insecta > Lepidoptera > Hepialidae > Druceiella > Druceiella hillmani. The sequence continues at coordinate 2,934,335 of JAYKKI010000091.1, forward strand.
ATAAAAGCAACTGAAGTGAGTGAATTTTTCTACTTGAATACTGTTGCAATTCCCAAGGTAATAAAAATGTTATTAAAAGTATTACAAATAAGAAAGACTGCATATATATATATATATATATATATATATATATATATATATATTTATATGTGTGTGTACATATATATATATATATAGTTATGTATATATGTATATTAGTATCTTTCTTTTGTTTTCCTGGAGTCTCATTACGCCTGTCAAATAAAATCGCAGTCGATCCGAACTATGTGCTTAATTAGTCTATTTATTACAGAAAGGGAAGTCGTTATACAGTTTTTAGAACAGATTAATAAGCAAAATACTAGAGGTGTAACAGAGCTCCGCTCCTGCTTCCGCGAATGCGGAAGTTCCGCGACAGTTAAAACATCCGCTTCTGGTTCTGCTTCTGCATATTTTACAACGGAGGTATAAGGGAAGGACTGCACCATTATTTGTACTTTTTTACGATGTGCGGGGCCACGAGGTTTTGACATGTCGAGTGATTTATTTCGAATTAGCGTATGTGAGATCAAGACGAAAGAGAAAGAACGTTTTTTGTTTCATTTTATTAATTTAGTGAGTAATAATTGCCCGTTGCCTTACCCAACTGTTCTTTATTGCATTTTCTGTTTTATAACTATTACATTGTTTCACGTCTTTTATTACGCTACTACATTAACTATTCCGTACTCTGTGCTATATAATAAGTGATAGAGATTCAAATATGATTAAAGCACTGTCTTTGACTGCCCCATACACAATATTTAGTGCTGCATTAAAACTTGTACTCAGATAGAAGAATGGCTGAAGTAATTTATATCCCTGACAGTACTAGAAAAGTTTCAAAATTTGTAAACGAACACATTCCGTCAATCTCCATTAAGTGCTGTATAAGACTGCCCAACTAAGTAGGTAACCTCGGTATACATATTTCATTAAAGAAAAATATAATAATTATATCTATTTATTCATTTTATATTCATATCTCATGTATTTCATTTCACATATTTTTAACCGACTTCAAAAAAGGAAGAGTTGAGTTGTTATTTTGCAAAATAACTATATCATCGATCAGGTCAGTGTCTGATAATGAGTAATGGAAATTAGCAATGGAACTTTTTAACGGATGGTAATAAATCAACTGTGATTCAACATATTTGCTGCTGTTAGTTATTACTTTTAAAAAATAGCTACACCGTCGACCTGGTCAGATTCCAATCACGAGTGTTGGTAATGAACAATGGAATTCCTTAACGGATAGTAGTAAGTCAATCGTGATTCAAGATATTTTCTACTGGTAGTAGTTATTTTGCAAGACTTGATGTTGGACTTTGGATATGTATAGAGAACAGAACTCCTCAGAACAGAATTCCTCAGTGTGTTCTATATAACCAACTTTAGACAAAGAGGAAAATGTCTCCATACCAGCTTTTTCCCGCCACTTTCAATAATTAATGCAATATTCTAAGAAAGAAAATAATTGAATATTAGGTATGATATTAGGTGTGATGATGAATACCAGCAGTGAAAATTATAAAATAAAATATTTGTTTACAAAAAAAACAACCAATTTCAAAGCAAAGTAGGTAATAAGAAGGTATCTACTATTTAGATAGGTATCTACTTATTCACAATAAATAACTAAGTTACTTATTTTTGAAGTTGGTACCAGCACTGTCGACCAACTAAAACAAGAACAATTACAAGAAAACAAGTGCGAACTTTGTTTTATTATAAATACTCCCTTTATGAAACTATTTCGAACTGACGGTACATTAAAAGTTAAGGTTTTAAATTTAAATTATACTGAAATAAAAATTATAAATCTTTAAATCTCCGGTAACTAGATTTTTAAATAAATAAACTTTTAAAAATGAATAATGAACATTATTTATTCGCAGGTGCAATAGCACATTTGATATGATGAAGCGTTTTCTAACAATTAAGTATTTCATTATATTATACCTCAGTAAAGAAACAATCATGACATTGGCTCCGGAGGATTGGTTAAACGTTGAAAAATACATCAATACAATGAGGCCTTTCGAAGAAGTCATGAGGGAATTAAACAGTTCTCAAATTTCAATTTAGTCCGTTATACCACTTATACAAGTTATTATAAGTACTTTTTAAATGGAGAAATCTAAGACTGATCCATTAAACGAAAATCTAAGACTGGTCCATTTTTTTATTTTTATTTAAAAAAAATTATGGACGAAAAGAACTCCAGATTTAGTGATCTGGGCAACAATTTTGATGTGTTATTTCTATATATTTGGACCCACGATACGAAACAAAAATTTTTTATGATTTCACCTAAAACGAGGTTGAAACAGAATGAGTTAGAATTTTATCTACAAAGAAAACGACACTTTGGATACTTGTTCTCGTTCTAAGAAAAAGAAAGAAAATCATACTGTCGAAGCGCTCATGTACCTCAGTCTTCGACTAATTAGATTCGGCACTGTTTGGGATTATTAGAATATATGTTAATTTTAGATAGTAAAGAAGATATTGGTGATGACCTGGTAAGAAAATCTATTGTCATTATAAAACAATTGTTGCAGAATTTCAACAAAAAAGACTTTCATCGAAGGAAAACCCTTTGATGTGGTGGCAAATGAACGCTCAAAAATATTCAATTTTACTACCATTAGTCCGGATATTTTTATCAGCTCCAACTAGCAGTGCCGGAAGTGACCAATTGTTCAGCGGAGCAGAATGAATAGAAGTTCATTCTCTTCAAATTGCCCACCTGAAGATGTTGTCATACAACGAAACCTAGGTCGTGGTTAATAATTTAAATAAAGTAGTTATAATATCACGTCACTTCATCACGTAGTTTCATTTAGTTGTGAATAAACATTATGTGATTTTAAGATATATGAAACTCTGAGAAATATGTGCCCCTTATGTCACAATTGAATTCATGAAAAATGGGCAGGTGGCAAGACCAGTAAATGTATTCATATTTTTAGTTTGTGTCGAGCAAATCAATAATAGCTGAAACAGAATTTATTGTTTAAAGTTGTGTAAAGACGTTCATCGTTTTTTAAAGTTCCTAAGTATCTAATGTCGCTCTTATCTAGATACACTGTGATTTTTGTTAATTTGATATGCTAAGATTATAGACCAAAATTTATATTATACTAGTGGGTATTTCGTCCCCTTTTTTAGTATTAAAAATAAATTATAAGTATTAAAAATCATCTAATATTTAACACAGTAATAACATATTGGTTTTAAGAAATTGAAAAATATTTTAGAATTCTGCATATTGTGTGACATCGATTTAAACATATTTGTATTTCATGATATTTAGCATTATATATAATATCTTCAGAAATATACTGAAAAATATCTAAAACAATTTGCTCTTCTAAGTTTTTTTCCACATTATTTTCAAAAATGTAAATTATGAAAAACAGAGGATTTAAAAGAAGCAAAGATTGTAGGATAACTATAACAATGACTCTGAATGTCACATGTTTTGAGACAATCGCTATAATGTGTATGTGATAAATATTATTAAAGACTTTTTGCACTAGGAAATCTATTTTGTGACGACTTATGATAAATAACATCCTGTCAAACGATGCAAGGAACCCTCGAATTGAGAGCCACACTCACACTTTGCGGCCTTTTTATTTATTACACAGTAGACACACATGACAGTAGACCATGATATACCGTCGATATCATTATTCAATATACGTTGGTCGATTAGCTCAATTGACTCTTTAATAACATGTTGTTTAACATCTTCACAAACGCGCGGGTTTTGTACTACCTGTCAATCGGTTTTTTATTTCAATATTACACACACATATATATATATATATATATATATATATATATATATATATATATATACATGGATATATATATATATATATATATATATATATATATATATATATATATATATATATATCTATATTTTCCAAAAGTCGATTATAATTATACTAATGAAGACATTGAAACTGTTAAACAACTCGAAAGCCATTATAAACTGCCTATAGACAACACTCCCATTTCAGTAATTATTAATGAATATCGACTGTGGATGGTAAAATAGCAGCTGAATAAAAACATTTCGATTTCTAATCTAACAGAAAATTGTGATGCTGAAATGTATCCCAATGTAAAAGTTTTTATATGAATACTTGTTAGACTACCAGTTAGTGTAGCGATGGTAGAGAGGTCTTTTTTTCCTCTCAAGAGACTCAAAACTTGGTTTAGAGCGTCAATGGCAGAAGATCGCCTAACTGGAGTGGCACTTCTCCACTTTAATAAAGTAATTCAAGTAGAGGAAGTCATGACTCCTTTCGCGAGAAGACTAAAGAGAAAAATTGTTTTTGTTATTTTATTACATTAGTTTGACGTAAGACAATAAAATACTATTTCTTTTTAATTTAAATTTATTATTGTAATCGAATTGGATTGTCCTGACTGGACCTAGATTGTGTGACCCTCCCCCCCCCCCGACTCGAAGCTGAATCCGCCCCTGGTAGTGGCATTAATTACTTATGAACACCTTTGACGTTACGAGTAAAGAATATCTCATAGCTTTGACGTGTAATTTTTGTTGAAAATCTAGTTTTTGTTTAATGTATTTTTATAATAGTCAAGATTGCAGGGAAACTTATTTCAACTTCACTTGAAAAATATGAAATACCAAGTACAATTTCTACAAAACCCTGTCAAAGTCGTTCAATAAAACATAAATTAATCTATGACATAATTACTTGCTACTTTATCTTTCGTAAACATTATTTAAATTTTAAGTAGTTATATATTAACCGTTTACTTTGAAATTTAGGTAAGTAATGCAATTTCTAGTGTTTGTAGCATCCTGATAATAAAGTTATGGTAGATAGACGAGTAGTAACGAATGGCGTAACATGTTATGATCATGCAGTGGATCGTAAATGACAATAAATACACCGAAGTAATTTTAAATGGAAAAGTCGACTTACTAGCTCAGAACCGCAGTTTTTAAGTTCCTAAGGGATAATTGTAAATTATTATAAATCAAAAAAATCTACAATGTTTACACGGATCTTTTAAGAAAGATCCTCAAAACCTTATTGGAAACAAGAGGAGACAAACTCGTTAATTAATTTTGTGTAAGCAAGACAAAGCACGCGTCACGGGTCGCAAGTTGGCAAGGCTTAAAACTTCTTAGCTTACCCCCATACAGAGATTTTTTCGTGACAAGTAATTTATAATTTCTAAGATATTTTAATTCTTGTGTGTAAACAATTTTTTTTAGTTTTTTAAAATTTTTTCTTTTTCCTCTTAAATTATATTTGATCTCACTCGCCATCTCTGATTAACTGCTATAGTTGTAATGTTGTGTAGAGTGCCATCTCTCCGTATACATCGATATCAGAATGAATCTAAAATCAGCTGAAGCAGTAGCTCAATATAACGCACTTTACAAATTACGATAACTTATTCGTTTTAATGTAATATTCTATAAATACATTATTAAGGTATTTATGAATATTTATCTAAATAGTTAACATTCTAGGTCAAGATTTATGCCTTAAATGTAATTCTATACCTTATCCTTTTGTAAATATTAGTAGAAATCTGATTTACCGACTAACTTCAGCCAATAGAATACCGTAATGTGGCCGCCGCATATGACGTAATGACTTCCACGTTAAACCTATGGAATTTTGGTACTCTTATTGAATGTTTTATTATTTTTGGTTACTTTTATTGTATAAAGTAAAATTGTTGCAGTGTTTTAATCAATAATTGGTGTTAGGTTAAACCGGGGACAAGTTAACATATGTTCTAAATATGACTTAAATCCAATATGTCGAATTCTGATAGTGACATCAACATAATGGAATACCTGACAAGAAAAGGAAATGATATGAATGACTCTTATAAATTAAGATGTGTCGAGATGCCTATGGATTATACCTCACCATGCGATAGTTTTTTGGTAGGTTTTACATTCAATATAATTGTTTCCGTATACAATTGTTCGAAATTAAATAGGTAATTACGTTTTGCAACTTTCATTTATTGACGGGGTTTAGAATTGCGCGAGATCTCGTTCCACCACTTTCATTATGGCTTTTACACTCTCTTTTACTGTTATAATGTAATTGCTTCTTTACTTTATAATAATTAATACGTATTTCACGTAAACGGTCATTGCTTAGTCAATTGAAAAATTAGACAATAATAGTTTTGTAATGGCGTCTTATAATTACAATATCGTTAACCTTTAAGCAACTACATATTTAAAGTCAATATACAATTTGTGCCAGCGCAGAGCCATGCGGTTAGTGATAAATCCGTATGCTACTCCGCTGGTTTAAGTTCGTGTTTGTGAAGGTTTTTGGTAAACTTTAACCACATACAGTCAAATTGATCGAATTAAATTTTTTGTTGCAATATTTTCATTAAATAGTGTTTGATGTGATAACATATTAAATTTTTGTTTAATAATTATGGATACTAAATCGGATCTTATGTCTATATTGGAGGTAATATTGATATAAAATAATTGAATATTCCTAAAATAGTATAGTATACTTAATAGGTAGGTTAACCTTTGTTAGAATTTGTGGTGAAAATATGTTTCTGTGATTAGAAAGTTTATGCAGGAAAAGTTACCTCACTGATGAAACATGCTGAAACAGTCTGTTAATGTAAAATTACGTCGTAATAACATACTACAATGTTCATTTTTTATATTTCATTTTCATGGAATGTAATTAATTAGTTTGCCACGAAAGCAGCAAATTATTAATTATTGGAGTTTTATGTAGGGTAATAATAAATTATCACATTATTTGTCTGCATTCTGATGCAATTATCAAAAGCAATTGCAAAGTTTAATGTAAAATATAGTAATATATTGGAATAAATAAACATAAATGCTTTTTTATGATTATATATTTTCTGGAAATGTGAAATTTATTTTTTCTGAACTAATATTGCCGTTTTCCTTTTTCAAATTAATTTTAAATACTATTTACATGTATTTTAAAAATTGTATCCTTGTATGACTAATTCAGTTTAAATGAATTGTGTTTATAATGCAGACTGCATTTAATTCTAAACAGACAGTAATCATTTTAATTAACCAATTTCTAGAGAAACTTCGAAAAATTACTACAAATTACTCTTCAATATGCTTATATGTAATTCAGTAGAGACTACTGAAATCGTTACTTGCTTTTATTGATTTTCATTTATATAATTCACTGCTTAATCAATTAAAGTCTTTTGTTGTTTATGATTTTCAAATATTCACCTTACAAGCATTAGATGACAATGATCAAGTAATGTCTCTACAATTCCACAGCTAACAAAGTAATTCGGTTGTATACTGACTGCAGCGAAGCCTTTTAGTTTAGAACATGTTTTCAGTTGAAGCTTGATGATCATTAATGTAAATTTAAAATACTTTCTTTACATTGGATAAATCTTAATAAGAATTGTACATGTAGTTATTATATTTACCTATTTAGGTATTGTACAACAATTTTGACTGTAACCATTCACATAACCCTTTTAACAGTGAAAGTGGTAAATAATAAAGATCCATCTATACAATATATACAAACAATCCATTGGCTTTCTACCAATGACACTGATCTTCTAGTCATCAGTGTGTTCAAATTGTTTTTTTCGCTTTTTACACACCTGTTTGAAAACTTATTTATATATTGTGTAAACTAAATAAACTATTTTATTTATTTTTCTCTTGTGTAATACCACAAGAGAAAAATAAAACCATACCTGTATTTTTTTTTGTAGACTGATGTGTGGGGTTCTAATACGGATGATATACTAGATATATTATCGTTGGACAATGAACCATTGAATCTGCTGGATGCCTCAGTGCCAGACTTCTTGTCCGAGGTGCCCGGCAGTGTGTGTTCGGATAGTGGCATGTCCAGCGACCATGCCGATATGTAAGTTTAATATATGTGTTTATATATTATTAATACAGTGATATTTGTTATTTGAAAACCCAGTTACCATAAAGAAAGATTTAACAGATAAGCTGACTGAACATTTATTTATGCAAATTTCTCCTTCAAATGTAAATGGACACTAACATCTATGAATGACAGGTTAACTTTTATATTTTTGGAAACATACTGTGTATAATTATGACTTTGACTTTACTCTACCAGGCCAAAGTTATAGTATTTTACTGTTAAATCAGTTTAAACACAGTGTTGCTGAAATATAAACCTTCACTAAAAAATTTAAACAACAAAAATTTAATTTCGCATTTGTTCATAACATGAGTGAAAAAATTACTTTCTTTTTTCTAATATAGTAATATAGCCACTATAAAGACACAAAGTTTCTTTGTTGAGTATAGCCATGTGTAATAGTAAAAAATCAATGATCTTATATATTATAATTAACTTCTTAGTAGGTTTACGTGATGAAAGCCAAACTAATAAAACATATTCCCTTGTCAATTCTAAAAATATCTGCTTTGTTTTAGAGATTTATTTGATCAAGCCAGCCCATTTCTCCTTCCAAATTGTGATGAGCAAGCATTCTCCCCGGAATCAGGCACACCATCTCTTCCGGGATCATCGCCCATTTCCGGAGATTCAATGCATTCATCCATGTCAACCCTCAGTACATTTCCCATATCTCCTGATGCCATCATTCAAGACTTTCTGGAGGAACAGGTGGAGAGTGATTGTCAAACCATAATGAAGACAGAAAATATTCAGACATTCCAAAGTAAGTATACAGAGACTTTGTACGGCTCATAATTATTTCATTTAATTTTTCATTAAACCGATTTTATTATTTTAATACTTTTGTCTTAATAAACTTGTATAAAGATTGTACAAGTATAAAATATTTTCTTACGGGTGTACTTTTTCTTAAATTTAGAAACTTAATATTTTATAACAGTGAATATCAAATACAGCAATACTTCGCTTTACACGACCCTGCATTGCATATATTCGTTATAATGCGATTTTCAAAATTCGCATTAAACTGCCCCGCTTTACGCGGACGTGATTGATTGGTCCATTTGAGCGCGTTTGGCATGATTGCATTAGCCCATACGGACTCTTAGCTTCTCAGTTATTGAAAGAGGATTGTCAGTTTACTTAAAAACCCGAAAACAGTTTTTGCTTGTTTACTACGATACATATTTGTCTTTAATTTAAGATTATACATATTGTGTGTATGTCAGTGAATTGCAAGAACCCATTATTATCTACTTACTATGTCGCTATCGGCTACTAAAAAGGAGCGGAAGAGCTCGAGTTTGGAGGTAAAATTAAAAGATATACAAAAAATGGAAAACAGAGGCAAATCTACAGAAGTTAGACGACAGTTTGGGCTATCAGAATCCTACCGTACGTACAATTGTAAAGAATCGAGGAAAAATTATATGTTCCAGTGAATTTTGAACTTGTACTAGCGCAAACAAATTTAATTATAATTTTCTGTCTGGGTTGAAAATGTATATGCAAAAAATACACCAATGAGTCAAGATGTAATACGCTTAAAAACAAATTCGATGCGTGCTGTATATAAAGATACTCTTTCAATTCTTTGGCGATTAAATCGAAAAGCGTGGGTAACAAGAGGTTTTTAGGAACTGGTTTACAAACAGCTTTTGTCTAGATGTCAAAAATTACTGCGATCATAATAAACTACCCCGAAAAGTTTTTTTGCTCTTGGATAATGCATCCATGGACATTTGATTCGCTGCGAGATCTGAAAGTGGTGGTGATGTTTTTGCCGTCAAACACCACATCTATTGTACAACTCCTAGATCAAGGGTCATTACTACTTTTAAAGCGTATTACCATCACCACACTTTTGGTCAGTTGATTCGTGAAACAGACGCAGAAGGACAACAGTTCATGCGCGATTGGTGGAAATTGTGAAATATTTTGAAGGATGTACAGAACATTGCTGCAGCTTGGAGTGAACTAAGGCTGAGCTGTATGAATGGAGTTTGGACGAGTCTTTGGCCCGACGTGACAGAGGTAACCAGTAGACACATGCGAGTTCACGATGCAACAAGATAGGCGATTGAAGGCATCGCGGCCATGATGGAAGGTTCTGAACTTGGCAGTATTCCACTCAAAGAGTTAGAAGAATTTGTTGCAACAGATAGTGCACCTTTGAGCAACGAAGTTTTGATGGAGATACAAAAAACTTCTCACGAAAACCAACAAGACACACCGAAGAGAGAATATTATCGTCAAGTGCACTACAGGCAGCGTTATCGAAGGTATGTTCAGGTCTTGAGATTTTATAAAATGCAGACAGTGTTCAATTCATAAATTAAACATTAAAAATTAATTATTGCACGAGAAAATTGTGTAACCTTAATATTAGAAAACAAGACGAAAAGTTAATCAGTCAGATGTTTATTATCATTATATGATTTGTGGACGATTTCACAGTTATGGTCATAAAATAATTGTTTTGTTGGAGTTTACTCTTTAAGAATCCTGGTATGAAGTTTTATGAGGAGTAAAATCAGAAGTTCAGAGCGAATGAAGTTCAGAGCGTTAAAAAAGTGTAACCTAACCTAACCTAACCCACGCCCTCACAGGCACCTCGCAGGTGGCTTCTCTGCCCAACATTTCTACGCATCTTGAGAGTGAGATATCAATATGTTTATTTGGCATTTTCTTACTGCATAATCACAATGAAGGAGTGTGACACACATAGTTTATTATCACTCACTTATATCAAGATCATTGCATGTCATTATGTGTTAATATTTGGTGTCTTCTGTCCTACAAAATTAAAGTCTCTTTTAATTTTAACTTCTTTTACTTTGTTGTATTAATTTGATCTTGTTCATTTGTGTTTTACTTGAAAATAGTTATATTGTCAGTATTTTTTATTAAATAATTTTCCATTTACATTTAATGATATTGATATTTATATACAGTGTTACCTATTTTATACATTCCAAGGCAATCGTACTTAAGGAGTAAACTCCAGTTGCGCGTTGGAGCTAACACGCACAACATTTTTTGTTTATTTTTTTGTTTTGATAATACGTGTTTTTCTATGTGAAAATCCTTTATTGCTGTAACATTTTTTTAATCGCAAGCTAAAGGAAGTCGATGAAGAGTCATTCAATTTTTGACACTTTTGTATTATACAAATCGAATTTTTTCTAATCTTGTATTTTGCTGATATATTCAAAGATAACTGATAAAGATAAAGAAAGAAATGTAGGGCTATTGAAACATATTGTTTGATAAATATATTTGTGTAATAATGGCTCTTGCACAAGGTTAAAAGATTTAATGAAACCGTTTCTAATTGTGCTGATAGCAATGTTTGAGTTTATCACAATTGTCAACTCATTTTGCATTATGCTTTGGTATAAATTTTTTGATTAGATACAAAAAAATCTAACCAATGTTTTTGTACTCATGTAACTCATTGCATATTTTGTAACCAATATAAAGACATTTCACACTCTTTGGAAGAATTTTTTGTTACTTTCTCCGCTGAGCTCAGCCACCAATTATCTTCAGATGAAACTCTGATGGGTGTTGACATTGATCAGGTCTGGTATTATCGTACATGCACCGGCTTTAACTGTAGTTAAGCCACTATGAATCTCTTGCAGTATTACTTAGTTTAGGTGTTTCCTTTTGATACTGTTCAAAACGATGTAACTCATGGGATTCTTTGTTATTTTTCAGTGCTGAAAATTGTAGAGTGTGCACTTGCTGAATTGTAAAGTGCTGAATACTATAGAGTGCGCACCCATTGAATTGTGAAATTCTGTGTGAAAGTCTATTTTAGTTTTTATCAAGGGTCTATTAAAAAGTGATTTTCAAAATTGTCAGGTGGTATATCTAACCATTTTGAAATGACATCTTTAGTTATAGAATTAAACAAAACTTTTGAACTGAAAGAGAACAATGAATACCTGAAATGTGGCAATACTTTTTCAACAATTTTTATGAATAAATTACACTGAGTGCAGAAAGTCCATGAAGCTATTTATGATATCTTGTAACATCCTAAATTTTATTAATTTTTGAATAAAATTTGAAGTTAAAATTGTTTTGTAATATCAAGCAAAAGAATTAGTAGAGATCTATGTAGTCCCTTAATATGTATCGATAAGTTATATAACTTCCATTTTTATATTAATTCCCTATATTCTGTCATTTCCATTTCTCACTTCTGTGCACATTTTTCTCACAACTAGGTAAAAAAAATAACTCCTATTCAATACATTTGAACTAGTTTCTCCTTCTTTATTTTTTCTATAACAATCTGTTACAATTAATGTTTGCATTTTTAATATCATAATTTAATCTTATAAATTAAGAAGGTTCTGTTTAAAAATTAACAAACAAATAAAAATGTATCGAAGAATGGGGGGAGGCAACAAGACAGGAAAAACAGGAAAGGAAATAAATAATGGTGTAGTAGCAAAGAAGCAATGTGGTGTGGCGTTATTGCTGCGTTATAAATGAAATAATTTAAAATAAAATTACAAGTGTACATTTGTCATTTATTTTGGCGGACCGTTTAAAAGTGAAAAAAGGAAACTGAAGCAAGCATACAAAATTGAATAAAATCTCATTTGAAAAACGAAGGAACATTTGAATAGCGGCGGGCATTTGACGCCTTGCGGGTACAATATAATAACGTGTTCAGGGTCTTGATGGGGCTTCCGCGGCACTGCAGCGCCAGTGGTATGTTTGCGCAGGCGCGCGTGGACGACTTTCACGCTATAATGCGCAAGCTCAGTGCGTCCATGATGGCGAGGGTGCCAGGTAGCTCCAGCAATATGCTGGTCACATGCGCAGGCCGACTGGACCTACCTCTTTTGACACACTGGATAGGCCTACATGCGCCATTATGATTTAAGTTAAATGAATTTGTGATTGAGTTAATTAAATTAAATGATTTTATTACTATTTTACTTTGAATTTGATTTGAGTAGTTTTTGACTTGTTTTATTTAATTTTATTTAATTTGACCTGACTTAATTAATTTAATTTGGTGTAGTTTGATACAGTTTAATTTTATCTGATTTAATTGACTTAATTTATTATGATTTAATTTGTATTGATTTTAAATTTTTTTTACTGCAATTGGGTTTGACTCCATTTAGTATTGATTTTATTTTATTGCATATTTTATGATTTATTAATGATGTAATTATTCACTATTTATACTAACATTAGATTAAGAATATTGTTACCTATTAACACAATTGTATGGACTATGTCTGAAATAAAATGTTATTATTATTATTATTTAATAACAATGTATTGTTAATGATTTTGAAACAATTTGTATCCATTTTATTAGTAGATAACAACACATTGCATCTATTTTCTAGATACAAATGCACGTAAAAGGAAACAAGTTGCACCTATTGCCAGTCCAGTTGTGATTCAACCCAAGATACAGAGACATTACATCAGCAAGAACACTATAAACCTGAACACGACTAATACTGTCAAACCGAAGGTGGTTGTATCGCCTGCACAGAAGCCCTTGAAGATGACAAATATTCAAGTGATTAACCCAGAGCAACCTGTTTCCTTTAAGAATGGGGACAACAAAACACCACCACGTAAAGTTATCAGGGTATCACCCATGGTAGGCAATCCCAGATCGATATTGTTACCAGTCACCATAAAGAATATGAAGGAGCTTCGTTCGATCAAGATCATCAATGCTACGGATTTGAGAAACTCACCCAACATTAAACTCGCTGCCGCTAATTTGCTTTCACAGACCAAACAGGTTGAGCTAAAGCAAGAGGTCAAACCAATGAACGTAGTGGATTTTGACAGCGACTCTAATAATGTCGTCATTGGTGAGTTAAAACAATATTTATTTTGTTAATTTGTATTAGTTAACATTGCGTAATCTTTACCGTAATAAAACCAATGGAGATTTTCTTTGCATTGTCTTTACCGTAATAAAACCAATGGAGATTTATTTGCTCCTTATTTAATTGTTCCTCCTTTCCCAAGGATCATGACCCACAGCGATAGATACCATCTTGGAGTAAGTTGGCTGTACCAGTTTTTGCGACCTTGCACTCTTCTTACTGCATATTTCCCAGAACTCTTGATTACTTAAAGGCCAATTAAAAGTATTGTTGTAAGGATTGTGTTGATGATAGCATTGGTATGTTCAGTCATTCTAAGGTTGTGAAAATTAGTCAGATCTTGAGATTCTTTGGTAAATATGAAGAAACCCTTAATAATTTTGCCGAGAATAGGACCGTCTATGGTTTTTTACACTTGATTTCCAGTCTTCTGACAATTCCATGGGAAATTCTAAATAAAATTATGTTGTTACATAATACATTTGGAATATCTGCGATGTTATTTCTGCTAAACAAATCTTTTAATAATCTATAATCGAACCCTATAACACAATTGTTTACAAAAGACATATTCCTTGCTTCTTCGTAACATTCCACGTAATAAATAGTTTTAATGAAAATTGTGCTCTTATTATACCTTGTACTGGTTAGTGTTACCACTCTGCATTTAAACTAAAAAGAAACAAAATCCACATTTTAACAATTACCAAAATAAGACATGGTATAAAATATGAATCAACAAGATTCATTACAATTATAAAAATGTGTATTTAATTCATTTTTCATGTTTTTGGAAACATGGTGAACACAAATTGGGGAAAGTACAACTAAAAATAAACTCAAAAGGGTTACTACTGCCTCAAATCATACACGTTGTTGCCACAGACGTAGATGACAGCTAATATGCTAGTGTTGCCAGAAATGGAAGGATGATGAGGATGAGATAGGGATGGATGGTATATTTAACCAAACACAATAATGGCATATTTACTATTTATTAGACTTCTTTTTCACTAAGTAAAACAAGCAATTTAATACAGAAAAGGATGTCAAATGGCAAATGTGTCAAGAAAATGTTATCCAACAGGTAGATCATAATAGATTTGATTTTTCATTGCACGGCACAAACATCACTGAGCCAACTGTACTAACAAAAGTGAGAAGTCTAAATCGAAATTTATTTTGCAATTGCTCCAAGACATTTTTATTAAATTTATATTTTGTTCAACAAGTAATAACAAGACACAGTAGTTTTCTCCACTGATAGGCAATTTGTAATTTGTTAGGCACCATTTTCTATATAGTTGTGCCACTTAAATACAGCCACACACCACTTAAATAATATTCTCTAAAAGTACTTTTATTTATTTTAACTTATGTTGGTGACTTCTAATAGATATGGATAGTAAGTCACGATCTATGTACTAAATGAAGAGCCTAAAACCTGTTCTTTTTAAGCTGAGTCGATAAAAAGTTCTGGACACTTGGTCAACAAACAAATTTTTTTTCATGTACCTGATTTCACCGACATGCACGGGTTGGGTGCAAAACACACTCTGTGTACAGTAGAAAAATGGCCATCACATTGTTTCTGTATTTGGGTAATAAATTAATGTAAATATTAGTAAGAATAGTTTTTGTTACACTCTAGAAACAAAGTGTAATTTAAAATAATTTCCGACCGACAGGAATAAATTATAAGTTAAGAATTTTTTGTGTTATTCCTCACATATGATACACGTATTGTATATATTTTGATGGAAATTTGGTTTCGGTGCTATTCTCCCGCTAGAAGAATCAAACAGCGAAGATGAGGATGCCAGTGACTGCCAGGAGAGTCAGGCGTCGCCCGCAGCGTCTCTATGCGAACAGTACCCACGACTGCAATTGAGCGTAGAGGAACGCCGCCTACTGGCCAAGGAGGGCGTGCGCCTGCCTGCTCGTTATCCACTCACTAAGCTAGAGGAACGTGAACTCAAGCGTATCCGTCGTAAGATACGCAACAAAATTTCTGCACAGGATTCTCGTAAGCGCAAGAAGGAATATGTTGATGGACTTGAGGACAGGTGAGATAATTTTATCCGTACACTTAATCATTTATGTATATTTTGTCAAAGCCTTTGATTGTATACTTTCGATGTTATACGTTCTTATATATGTAAAATTCAGTTTTTTCTATCCTCTCATAATTCAAGAATCATTAAAATAATTTTAGTCTATTTTATATTTTCCATTTATACCCCCACAAGTTAAAGGATATTTTTTAATAATACGAAATAGAAATTTTTAAAAGTCGTCAACCCTGCTCGATGAATTGTTCGCAAGGTATGCATATTTTATTCTTAGCATTTTTCTTTTCTCTGAAAAGTATGTTAAAAATGATAACTGCCAAAATTACATATATTTTTAATACATTGTACATTTTTAGTTTTTCCTTATTTCATTTTAATAATTAACATTTCTATCAATTGTTAGTTGTGTAATTCTAATGATACATTCAAAGTAAAAAAAATTTATTTGTTCCTTTATATGGGGAAATAATATATTTTTTAATAATAAAATATGTATTATTTAACACTTTCTCAGTCATAATTATATTTAAGCATTTCATTGTCATAAACATAACGTCAAAGTAAAAAAGATATAAGAAAAATCCTGAATAACAGTATAATATAATTTATTTTTCTTTTTGCTATTTGCTATGGTATTTGTTGTGTCGCATTGATGATGCCACTGGGCACTGTGTGCGTGCGTTTCATTGAAATAATGTATGCATGCAAGAACAAGATAGAATAATGTATGCAAGAACAAGATAAAATATGAAAAAAAAATTCTGATTGTTATCGTTTTATTTTGTATTCTGGAACAAATTTACAGTACAGAACAAAATTACAATACTAATTTGCTATACTGATTTATCAAAACCTGTCGTCGACCTGTCTTAAGTAAAATTCTATTATAATTTACGAAAAATATAAATGAGTCCACTTAGTCACTTGACAGTCTACTGTATTACAATTTTAAACATGGCAAAGTGGACTCCTGTTGTGATGGATAAATAACATGAAACTTTTGTTACAGATAAATTTATAAAAATTATAACAAATAATTTGTTACTTGCGTAAAGCAAGCTAAACTAATTATAATAATCCAACTTAAATTTGTATACAAAGTATATGTTTTACGAAATTTATAATAACTTACTGAAATATATTCGTAACTTAAGAGACATTCAATAAACACCCTCTCTCACTTCCACATCTTCATTCTCACGACCGCTTGAACAATAGTCGATGTATGAGAAATGTGATGATAATATTGCATTTTGCTTTGATATTGTTATTTTTCAATTTGAATGTTTTTTCTTTCCATAGAACAGAACAATTGAAAACTTGTAACTGTAGTTGCCAGCTTTTAGGTGTAGTGAACAACTCATAATTGTGACCAAAATAGAAGTTTAACAAAAAAACAATAAACAGTGTTTATTAAAATTAGAATTAACACTTTTTTTAGTAGAATATACTAATTTGACCCACCTTGGTGCTAATTAATGAATTTACACAGAAGACCCACAACGAGTGAAATTCGTGACAGCTGTACCACCAAAATTTAATAATCCACCAATTGCGGAAATTACTCCAATGAAAATATCTGTAACATTAAATCAAATTCATTTCATCAAAAAAAAACAAAGTAAATAATCAGAATGTTCAATTAACAGATTATTTTGATATATGTTATAAAATTATACATGTTGCAAAGATTTATCAAGCTAAGTGCTCCATTTTCTATAGAGATCTCACAAAATAAACTCACAGTTTGCGAACAACGGTTAACCGATTTCAATTATTTATTTTTACCACTTTGCCCTCACAATAGCAGTGCTAAACTGACTAACATGGTATTATATTTATCCAGTATCGAAAAACAGTTTACAAGGTGTCTTTGACTCATATTTATTATTTAAAGTTACCAAAATGTCCGCACATAGTGCTACCTTTAATATCGAGACCGATATTGGCCCCTCAGACCTACAGTGGAGGTTTGTATTCAGAGCCGACATCAGTTCTTCAGGCCTGTGATCTGTTAATTAATTATTAAAAACATATTGCTATAAACAATAAATTGTTATTATTGTGTAAGGTTCCCATTCCATAATTATGGAATTCTGCAATTACATAATTACGAACTGATCTTGGATATTTTATAAGTTCGTAATTCAAAGATAAAATACCATAATTCCAAATGTTATATATATATATGTATATACTTATATATTTAAAGAATAAAAATAACATACCGATTGAGTACCGATTTACATTACATGCTAAAAATACGTAAAATTGCATACCAGTGTAGATTGTAATGTAACATCTTTGAAAATGGCGGGCAGCACCGTCTGTGCCATCTAATTTTGTTGCAGTAATTCCCCATGATTTATTTTATACTTGAATAGTTCATGCACAGCATGATGAACATTGAGCGAGGATTAGTCAAATAAAGAATAGAGTTTACAATATTATCTAATAACATATCTTAAGGGAGGAACCCCTTCAAATTGAGATGCATTGCAGGTCAGTCCCTTTGGAAGGAAAGAAGTACTGCTTTAAAAAGAGAGTTTTATTCATTGCTTGATCGTCAGTTATTCAATTCACATTGGCTCAATCAACTTGCTCTAGTTAAGAATTTCTTTTAGTGTATATTGTGATTTGTCATTGTGAAGTGAATTTGCCATTATCGCAAAATTATAAATCAAGGACTACACATTCTTTCTGTGTTTGGATCATAAATTATACGTATAAATTATAAATAAATTATAAGTCAAGGACTACACATTCTCTCTTTATTTGACCATGTGAGTATTAAAATTGTTTACTTTATACAGTAATCTTATAAGTACCAACCAAACAAATTATTAAATTTATTCCTATAGAAGTTAATTTCGTTGAGTATAGTGATAAAATAAAGTGAAGGAAAGAACACCTTTAATACATTTGAATTAAGTAAGTTTTGAGAAGGTTGTAAATCAATTTCGACAAAACAAAGTTGTTTTATTAAAAATAAATTATTGCATTAAATTGAATTAGATAATTAACATCTGTGATCCTGCAGTATAATCAATATAATATTTTTAAAGTTTTCAACTTATTTTTGTTTAATTATTATTTCAGGTGATCAACAAGAAATGCCAAAGAATCAACAAGGGAGTTTTTAAAATATAACTTCGATTTGAGAACATTTCTGAAGAGAAGATATCTTTGCTAAAAGCCCACCTGAAGATGTTGTAATACAACGAAACCTAGGTCGTGGTAAAGAATGTAAAGTAGAAATAATACTACATCACGTAGTTTCATATAATTGTGAATAATGAATTTCTACAAAATTAACGCCAAATATATTCAATAGAAGATAATAGATAAAGTATCGAATGCAAACATTTCAAAAAAGTATTAAAAACTCCTGGTGGTTCATCTGGAGTTTTACATATCCACATGCATGCTATGAATATTGGTGGAATGTCAGAGCGAGACTCTGAAAGAACCAGCTCTTCAGTTACTGCTAAAAATACTCAGTATCATGTCAGAAACACTAGGAAAATACCTCCGATAAAGAAAATAAACTTATAGATTACTATTTAAGTGTGTTGTCTATGGAGGCTCGTGTGACCAGAATGGTAGCACTATATGGACTTCTTCAATCGAATTCAGTGAACAACTCTTTTTATTACAGAAAGAAAATAAAAGAAAGATTTGGAAACAATTGCATCTGGTGTTTTGTAATATTTGCATAACAATGAAGAATTTTTCACAAGTGCAGGTATGGGAACATTGGAAAAATTGTCAAATGAAATCAGAACATTTCACACAAACATTAGAAAGGCTTTATTATTATTATTTAAGTGAACACAAGAATCCACAACGACGACTGCAACAAACAACCACAAATGGAAGCTGTAACCGCAAGTAATGATTATGGGGTTGAGAAGTTAAGCATTGCAAAACAGTTGGTTTAGTTAAAGATTCGTCTAGAGACAGATCTAAAATCTATTATTATAAGTCGAAATTTGCTTTTATGGTAGTGTCGCCGGCGGCAGACGTGAAGTCTACCGAGCAGCTGCATGTAATTATTTATTGTTTACGCTGCCTATAATTGTTGAAGTTGAGCAAACTTTTTCTTTCACCGGCTATTTTTGCGACAAACTGAGAAGCAAGTCAGTCAATAAAATATTGAATGCCTTATCATTTCTGCGACCACATTTTCAGGAGCAGGAAAGTAGAAATAATTTGTAATATTTCATTTGTCTTTTCGATTGCAATAATTCTTGTTTGTTTCTTAAATATTACTTGCTTCCTTAATAAAATTATGAATGTTGTTTTTGTAATATCAAATCACTTACATAATTACATAATTTAAACCCGTAAATTTGTTACTAGTTATGTAATTGACATCCGTATTTTTGGAGACCCTAGCTACATAATCAGAAGTTAGTGTAAAAGCAGTGATTAGTGTAAATGTAGGGGTTTACTTAGATTAATTGATTAAATTTATCCTGGGACGTTTCAATATGACTGTAAAAATTAATAGAAATTAAATGAAATTGTTGATTAAATATAATAAATATTAATTGGTTCCTTAGCAAAGTGCTAAGAGATATGCTAACTTTATTTTAAATAAAATTAATTTTTTTCTCTTTCAATATGTTTTGTGTATTTATTATCATAGAGTGAAACAATGCACTGAGGAGAATCAAATGCTGATGAAGAGAATAAAGATTCTCCAATCGCAGAATCAGTCCCTCGCTGCGCAGTTGAAGAGATTACAGGTTAGTCTTATCAATGTTTATAAGTCATGCGTTCAAAAGTTTTAATGTTCAAATATTTGAATGTCATTATGTCTCCTGACCTAGCCCGATAATAATATAATTTGTGTTTGATACGTATTATTGTGTTTGTCATTTTTTATATTTGTGACTGAAATGATCATATCTTCTCAGTATTTACACTTTATGGTATAAGTACGTTAATCCAGATACCGAGACTAATAATGTAATTGTCGATAATAATGTGTCACTTATTTCGGTTAATACTATCAAAGTGAATAATATAAAATTATTTAATTTCACTGTCGCAAAGACTTTACAAGAATACTACTGATGCACCTCTCGTTTATAAAGAATATCAGTGTAATTATAAGAGTGTTTTGGACAGAATGTGGTGACCCGTGGCACGAGCAAGACCGCTCAGCCGGCGACTTGTCTGCTGGTGCTATTGCTGTCGGTAGCTTTGGTGGCATTACCGTCGCTGCGTGCGCCCGATGATACGCCCACTGCCGCTGCCGACAAAGAGACGACGGCTGCTGTACGCCGAGCGCTCTTGCAGGCACCTTTACTCGATGCTAGTAAGTATATGTGTTTGTATGTGTTGAAATTTGATTTGAAAGGTGTGTTTTAAGATTCGTGAGATATTAATGAATTTTAATTTTTTAGAGTGAACGTCTATTTTTGTGGTCCAAAATGAAAACCGAAATCAGAGACATTTCACTTAAATAGCTTCTATTCTAAAATTCACAAAAAAATATTCTTTTAAAAAAAATTTCAGTACACATTAGAATAGAGTTTTCATAACTACTTTTAATGTTTGCTGAAGGTTTTTTACATTGTTATAATTAATAAGTAAATTAGAAAGCCTAAGGTAGAAAATTGATGCTTACAAACAGACATTACATTTATTTATTAGACATGTCGTAATTGTAAACTTGTTTAATTTACTTTGTAATTTTTCAGAAATCATTATAGTAATATTATTTTGACTATGAATTTCATTATTGCAGAAGTAGAAGAAGCAAATTTGGATGACGACTATGGCTTTGAGGAAGTTGTACCGTTCACAGCTCTCCCACCTGACCACGACTACCAGGCAGTGAGCCGGCGCGGTACTAACTCCCTCCCGCCCGGCTACCTAGATGTGCCCCTCGATGAAGAGTGGCCTCCTAACCTCAAGCGTGAGCCCAAATACGCCTTTGACCTAGACGATGGCCATGATTACCTTCCACCTATTGTGAAAGATGATAATTATCAAATATACCCCCCGCCCGACATCAAACCCGATATAGAGAAACTCAGTATCCCTACTTTAATGCCATTTGCTCGTAATAAAATCATCACGTTAGATGGGAAAATAACAAATTCATTTGATTTCAGTATGCCATCTGCAGTAGCCGATGAGACTGTTGTCAATAGCACGGGTAATGCGAAGCCGAGGACTTTGGTATTGAATACGGGTTCAATATAGGTTTTAGAAATAGTATTGATGATTTAAACACGACAGGAGTTAGATGTAGTTTGACATTAGTTATTCTGAGTGGTGGTTTGGAGGGAAAGTGTTGGAAGAAATTATTTCAAATTTCTTAATTTCACTTATTTTGCTGCCTGAATAGTGTAACAGTTTAATACCTATTTTAACTACCATCTCAGCCTATTAGAAGGTAGTTAAAATAACAATTAAAATATTAGTGTTTCGTTTAAAATAAAGATTTGCTCATTTTGTATTTGTATATACCATAGATGTGAAGATTCGACTGTGCGATCCATATCTTTTCTAGGCTCAAAAATAAAAGAGAGAGCAACTGTTTACGACGACGAGCGATATCTCATTCGTCTGCAACCTGCTGTATAGAAAATTTGTTTTATTTTCACCATAGATATTTTTACATGGATTATTTTATTTTGTTGGTTGTATATACAAATTTACTTCGTACTATGTTTCAGAGTCCAATATGTTTATTTAATCATTTTTTTATTTATTTTATAAACATTACAAACATAGTGATAAATATATTTTTTTTGTGTGTAAGTAATGAAATGGTAAAGAACCCTACAAGTAATTTCTTAAATAAGTAATTTTTTAAATAAAATTGTTTTTGTATTTTTGCTCCTATTTTATATACATATTTATAATATTATTGTAGTTTGGTATTTCATATAAGCAATATCGTACTAAATAAATTGATTTTTCATATTCAACTTATAATTTTATTTAACACTAGTTGTGCCTCACGGTTTCACGCGCATTAAATTCGGAATAAGAAAGTTATTTGAATTTTTTTTCTCTCATGTATTGTTCTTGGCTATAAACTATTACCATACCGAATTTCAACAAAATCTTTCAACAAAAATTCTAAAAATAGGTTTTCTGGCTTGTATCATTCTTTATGCTAAATCGATCATTCTTTTTTAAATATTTTCCATGTATAGAATTCACTGTTCCAATTTTATTATATGTAGATTATATTTACCATCAGATGAAGCTAAAAAAAAATGGCTAGATTAGTTTGGAATAAGTGATTAAAAAATTAACACTTGCCGGACAATTTTCTTAATATAATTTAAAAATGGTGATTTAAAAAAAATAGTGTTTGTTCAATATATTTATTCCGTGAACTTGGTAATGTTATTTCTATGCTTAATAATATGGTCAAATACAAATGTACATTTTTATATTAATACAGAAAATACTTAGGCTCATCTACAAAGAAAATATAAGAATGAATTTTGAATTCAACTTCTTTAATGTCACTTCTGCATCAGCAAGTGGTATACTCAAATAAAAATCAATATTTTACCCAATAATTTTTGTAAGTAAAAAAGGTAGCCATTTATTGAAAATAAGCAAATATAAATGATGTACAATATTTCAATGATGTTTGTTGCTCATATATCTGGTTTTCTATTAAAAAAATGATTGTAAAACGACACAATTTGTATTTTGAAAAAATTTATTAATTTTTGTAATAGCTTATTATCACTGTTCCAAATTAACATCTGCTTCTGCAGAAGTCGTTGAAATGTACACAACGAAAGAATCCATTTTTAGTCATTAATGCTTTTACAGTGGACTGTATCAAAGAAATATTAATTGGAAAACACTGCCAAATATGCCTAGCTTTATTTTAAATGTATAAATTTGATTTAGACGTTTTAAGTATTTACTTTAAATATATGTTTGCATTGGGAAAGTGTGCAGTTTCCCAGAGGGAATAGTGAGAGCAAAAAGTACGAAAATTATTTTACTTGAAAATCAGTAAAAATGGAAATCTGTAATAGTAAATAAATTATTTTATTTACTATTTATATAAAAAATTTATTTCTTTTTTTACAATATTTTGTTAGGACAAACATAACCTAACATTTTTTATTAGCTCATTATTTATGAAATGATCTGCGGGGTTCTTTCTTACTACATCTACACAAAACATATGTATTCACTACTGTGCTTGTAATATTTATAAAATTATTTAAATCAAATGAAAAACATAATGAACAATTGTAACTTCATCACTCATAGTTTAAACGTCACTTCATTTTAATTCTTCTTTAATTTTGTTTTTGTTCTGTATTTATTTTTAATAATTATAATTTGAATAAAAATATTGAAATAAGTATCTTTTAGCCTCCTCTCCATAAGTAGATTTCGACAAAGGTTTTCTATTTAAAAGAGAATGAAAGCCATTAAGTAAAAGAAAAATCTTTGTCAATTAAGGTGCTTAACTCGATTATAATTAAACACATTTCCAATACATTCTTAGCTGCTGTCGAAAGAGATATCTCTCTCATTTTTGAGCCTACGGAATGATACGAATCGCATAGTACAATCTTCATACACAAATAGAATCAAACTACACAATACTTCATAGGTCTACACGAATGGAATGAAACTTGTCGCAGCACTTTAAATGCACGTATAACAGTATATTATTTATAAATAAAACAACTATCTATTTTAACCATCAGTTATTATTCACTGTTCCCTGCTCTATTCCATAAAACAAAATATTATGTTTATATAAATATTACGTAAGGAGCTTTCTTAAATTCTCTGTATGTGATTGTGAAAAAACTATTTTTTCCTTATTTATATTCAGTAAAACTATTAATGGAGATTAGGTTGTAACATTAATTTAAATAATAACTTCTTTATATTTTGTTATAGCATTTTATTATTACACAATTTGTTATCCTTTTGTTTTAGATA
Organism: Druceiella hillmani; assembly: GCA_039881145.1. Lineage (NCBI taxonomy): Eukaryota > Metazoa > Arthropoda > Insecta > Lepidoptera > Hepialidae > Druceiella > Druceiella hillmani. The sequence goes on from JAYKKI010000091.1 coordinate 2,959,250, forward strand.
GCAGAGGCACAGGATTATTTTTATATGAAATAAGGATTATATTATTTGATATTTATATAAAATATTTTAATTTTAGTGTTTATGTAAATATAATGTATTTTTTGTTTATGTATAAAGAATACATGTAGAGTGACTTTAAGCAGGTCACTATAGGTAGTTTACGTAGTGTATAGGAATACACAAATCTAAGTATACATAAATATTGCTAGGGACCCACATTTCAAAACGCTAGATAGAAAATTTATATTGATAGGTATTTTCAACAGTTACAAGCTGTTCGTTGTTCTCATTTTATTAAAATATTTCGTCCTGGATTTGTGAAGGTTAAAATGTATATACAGAAATACATGTATAAATTTGTAGAGATGTTAGATTTTGTAATGTTATTATTAACATTTTTTAAATATAAGAGTTATGGCAATGGTAAATTTCAAAGCAGGTCTTATATTTGATATGAATGTTATAAAATACAAATTTGGTCTGCCGTACTGGAGTCCAATTTGAGTGACACAGAAATGTACTGCAATTAATTTGCAAGCTAATAAAATAATACATTTGAAGAAGTAGTGTCCTTGCAAAACTTGAATTTCATCTTTAAAACATTGTATGCTATAATTCTGGTGCTCCATAAAAATTGTTTCAATTTAAGTGTTAGTAATTTTTAAAATAGTACAATAGTGTATGTATTTCTTGTTTGCAATGAGTTAATTTAATAAATTTTATTCTCTGAATCCAGCTGTTTTTTTACTTTCTCTCATACATCTAATAACTAATTTCTTCTCCTCCTCGTAAGTATGACAGCGTTAAGAAAGAACCCGGTACACTGTTTAGTTTTTTAAGTATCACCATTAAAGAGACACCATAAAAGGACGATGACCGCAGTGAGTGTTACTATTGTCGGTCATTGAGTGCAAATAAAGGAACAAAATGAGATTCCTTTATTTTACTAGATGGCAATGCTCTTTCTAGTGCTGCTGCTATTGTAGGTTACACAAAAAAATACTGTTCTTGGATATTAAAAATAAATATTACGTAATTTGTATTCATGCAAAAAATAACACCTATTCATTCAAAACATGTGCCTTAAAAAATCATAGAGTATCATCCACTCCGAGGGAAATTATTATACTTTTAGAGGTCATTATTAAAAACTTATTTTCAGCTGTGTTTGTGCCCAGTTTTTAAAAAGAATTTAAATTTAAGATTATATGCAAATATTTCATATGTAAAAATCATATTTTAAGAAAGGAATCCAATGTTTTGATAATATTCACAAAAGATATTTGTCGGTCCATGTAAAATAATTAAAGGTGAATATTTACACTTAGTTTCGCAGTTTGTCTTGTGAAGCGATTACTAAGTTTAGATGACAAATTAATAAAAAGCAAGATATCCTGAATGATCGTATCTCGTGTACCGACTACATGAATTGTTGAATATATTTGGCGTTAATTTTGTAGAAATTCATTATTCACAATTAAATGAAACTATCTTTAACCACGACCTAGGTTTCGTTGTATTACAACATCTTCAGGTGGGATATTAGCAAAGATCTTTAGATATCTTTGCTAATATCCCACCTGAAGATGTTGTAATACAACGAAACCTAGGTCGTGGTTAAAGAAATTAAAGAAAGTAGAAATAATACTACATCACGTAGTTTCATTTAATTGTGAATACATGAATTGTGTCCAATATTTTTGTTCCCCACATATATGAGAACAAACTCGAATATTCAAAATACCATTTCCAAATTGGGAGCTTCGTCTCTAATGGGTAAACTAGAAGAATTAAACATTTCTAGAGGTTCACGAAGTTAAATCTGCGATATAACAAGCAACGTTGTAGAACATTTTTGTGCATAGGTTGTGAAGTTTGTTGGAGGGAAACACGTTGTGGCTGTGTCATGGACATACATCACTACCTTTAACTAATGTTTTATATACAATTGATAGATTTTGACGACAGCCGACGATTAAAACTTAAACGAACATTGTAGCTTTTCCGAATCAAAAGTTATACTAATCACAAATCTCGATACGCAGCAAAATAACCTCAAAATGGCGGCGCTTCCCCCTCCACCACGCACCATGCGTCACTGTTCTCGCTTATCATAATGAATTCTTTGATCCTTTAGCTATCCAGTGGTATAGTTTCATTTTTTATGTAGAGGATAGATTTGAAACTGCAACGCCAAACTGTATCCCCCGATTTTGTTATCATTAGGTTTTTTGGATTGCCCCCGTATGGTACCAAATTTTAAGACGTATTCACGTCAAAATATAGCGGACACTGCGCAGGAACATCTCACGCAATAGTTTCATTCTGTTGTTCATAAAGTTGTTTTTGGCAAACTTGCTAATGAGTCAACTGAAATTAAAGTCAGTTTTCTCGACAATATTTATAAAATTCTTGTTTCCAAAACAACTCAAATATTTTTTCTGTATGAAAAAAATCAAAAACATCCCATAAATATACGCTTTAAAGAAAATGATCTCTATTACTTATAAACCTTTATTAATAAAATTTAAAAAATAAATAGGATTTATTTTTTAAATTTAATTATAATTTTATTATAATAATTCAATAAATAGGATTTTAATAAAAAAATTATATTTTATTTCTTTAAAATGCACAGACACGCCTGACTCTTTTCCTTGCATGCAAACTGACAATGCCTGCTGAGCTGCTGGATGGACTTATGTAGCTTGTTTCTCACCCACTCAGAGCAGTAAAAGTAAAAAGAGTGGTGTAATTATAAGTTTGTGTTTTAATATTATAATTGAATCAAGACTTTGTAAATACCTTTCTACCAAATGAGGATTAAGCATACAAAGCTTTTGTAACTAGAGGACAATTATATGGGAACAATGGGAAATAACAATCAAAGACCAGTGAAGCACCATTTCTATTAGAAATAAACAAAACTACCCGATGGAAGTTATAAATAAGTTATACTTATATTTCTTTTACTTAAGTTTTTATCTCCACGTATTCTTTTTGTTAAAAAAAAAATTGTAGATAGAATTTTTTTGAATTACGTACTACATGGCACATGAACTTGATCATAAGTATCAAAGATGTTCTTATGACAAAGTATCAAGCTCAATTGTTTTTTAATTTTCGTTGTGTATTATTGGAGATTTATTGTTTTCTTTTTCTACAGTAAAAGGTGTAAATGTTTTCCATAGTCAAGGCAGTAAATGCAGAATTCAGATGGAGGTGAACCTTCTGATCTTGATTTACAGTTGCAAGTTCCTATTTTATTGGTTATAAGCTTTTAAATAAATTAGGGATTCACAATAATAATAATTATCTAGATTTCCATATTTTAAAAAATTTACTGAATTCTGTACTCGCCATGGTGAATTTAAATAAACATTTACATTGCTTATTTCTACAGGGTTACTGATAAATAATGATACAATGCTGGAATTGTATCATTTTTGTATGGGGACCAAATGTTTTTACCATTTCGACCATAGGTCCCACGGGGACAGTTAATCAGTATCTCTAGCAAAATACATAGTTTAAGTTCATATCCAACATTTAACCCTGTATAGATTTAGGAAATCTAGAAACAACTTTCCTGTAAATGTTTAAAAATTTCAAGATTGATTGCAGTTACACTTTGGCTTTGTTTATTTAATTGCATTATTATTCCTGCTACAGGTTAGAAAATGTGCCACAAACTGAAACTCCAAAATTCCTACTGAAAATAGTACATAGTAAATAGTCACGGTAGAGAAAATATGAAAAATACCAGCTTTGGGCCTCTTATAGCAAATTGAAAACTTTATGCAGGACGTCCAATTTTTTTCCTATTTCGGACTTGGAATTTTCATGTACTTTTTTGACTTAAAGTCAATTTGTATCATGATTAAAATAATATTATTAATTGCAGGTTGGAAGTATCACAGTTACAAAAAGAATTAAATAAGGTATTAGATAAAGTACTTCAAGAACAAAACCCACCCAATGAGTTACCTAATCTTAAGGTTATTTACCTTATAGATTAGGTAAATCATTAAGCTTTTTGAGACCTTACATTTTTTTTTATCATCTATTAAGTTACTATTTTAAAATAAAAAAAATCTATTTAAATTAGTTTCAATTAATTGTATTGCCAAAAACTAAAATTATAAACAATACATAATTGTTTTGTTTTTTCATATCGAACAGAATCATCCAGATATCCAAGAAACCCACATTGGAAGGCAGATTATGTATGTGTCACTTTCATAAAAAATTAAAAGAAATTTCAAATCATTGGTCTCTAGTGACAAAAATGGTCTCGGTTCAAAATTTAGTCTTTTTGTGCAGATAGTGCGATTTAAAATTTTTCATTGCTAATTGCAAGTTGCAGGGATTGTATCCATCGGTGGTGGCCACTTGCTTTTACAAGAATTGTCATTGGTATTAAATTTACCCTTGATGTCATATAAAAAATACCGAAACTTGCATAACAGTCTTTCCAAAAATTGGGAAAACCATGGTATAAGAGACAAATAATTGTCACTGGTAAATAAAGAAGGAAACTCAAATCAAGTATTCAACTGGTGATATTAAGTAATATTCAAAAACGATAATAACATTTCATAAACCATAGGTTGCATATGACGTGGCACTACGTTCTCAGAAAGGATAACGGGAAATCAAAAATCAAATTTTCCAAAGTTATTGGTGATGTTCAGCGTTTTAGCAAAGTATATACAATACGGTGATAAATATTTTAACATAGTATTTATAACTTTTTAGGAAACATAGGTACATATGCAAGAAAATATTTGGGGATGAGTTTGTGTAAAAAAAAATAAAAATATGTAAGTTAAATTCAGCTTAATATATTGCAAAATACTATTGTGTATTTGAAAAAGGGTATTTTAATTATATATTTTAGAATGATTTATATTGAAAATAACATATCACACTATTTCATAAAGCGTTTAAATTTTACAACTGGCTCGCTTACTATATTTATTGCCGTTTGCTGAAGGGAAGTCTTGAATTAAATAACGTAGAAATATATAAAACAGCAATTAACATGAAGTTCATTTATAAATATATATTTAAGATTTTTAAGGAGGCGAGTATACATATATTTTTATCGTGCTTTAATTTCTAAACCCCTTGAGGTAATAAATTCCGGTTTTCACCAATGATTTACATACAACCAGGAGATTAATTGGTATTAGTTTAGGGGTCGCGCACACTTGTATAGTGTAACATTTATGCTTGGTGGCTAATATAGATTATATATCACATTATATGGCTAACATAATAATAGCCAGCTGCTTATCCGCTATCTTCTAAAATACAAACAATTGAATGTAATGAAATTAACAGAATAGAAAGATGTAGATTATTTTGTGTAGCTTTGCAGATACTTAAATTGGTCACATCTCTTGGTGTCATTTCTAATAATATAAGGCAAACCTGTGACGGGTTCTTGAAGCTCCATCGAATAACGACAATAAGGTGGTTTCAGAAGGAGTAATAATTTAGCTGAAGGTGATGTTTCTTAATTAGTTCTGTGGCTTAGCACTAAGAGGTACGTAACAAAATGATATGCTCCAAAACTGATTTTGAAGGATAAAGGTTTCAAAGGATGGTTTGAAAAATGAATGAAATAAAAGAACTTAACAAATATGCGCAATTTATTATGGAATCAAATGGAGTAAAATTTATTTAATAGATACAGAAAAAATAAGTTACAATTGCAACACATGTTGTACGAGTCAAATGTGAGCACTCACAATGACTAAATAAAGTAATAATTATGCTATATTCATAGATATCTTTTGACATATTCAAGTGTAATCTCAATAAATGAAGACAGGACCGGCTGGCGGACCGACGAGTTATATTTACAGTGAGTTTCCTTATTGATGAACACGATTGCATATGCGTGGGAAGCTCTGCCGATACGAGGACCTAGCGAATGCTATAGCTGCGAATATACATTACACTTCATTGTTGACCTTTAACTGTCTGTATGCCTGCTCGTGCCTGCCTCGTGGCGGCGCACCAATAAATAATGTTACAATATACAATTTTATGTTCGGGAACAAAGAACTACAAGTTTACATAAACTAAAATTTGTTTCATCATATCTAATAACTTATAATAACTTTTATCTCTTTCTTTCAATCTATAAATTTATATTTCTATTGGTTTTATTGCTGACACCGCCTAGACTGTAAACATTTTGATTATGACATTGGGAAGCTGGACATCCTTTTGTAGGCAAAGTGGAAAGCACATGAAGGAAAAATCTAAGTGAACAATGTCTTCAAAAATCTTTATTGTAAATAATAATTACCTGCTTTCATGTTGTGGCCAAACATGATAACACTACAATACAACAGTAGAATAATAGAGGTAAAACAGATTTGTTTGTTACCTTACTGATATTTTACACATGATACACATAATTGCTAAATGTATTGTAATTACTCATCATTTTATTATATTTTGTATGGAGCTATGCAATTCTATTCCACAGGTAAACAAACAAAATTTGAATTCTCTAGATGTCTATAAAGATTTTTAAAAGCAGCCTCATTGCCACTTCTTACGTGCTAATTTATACAAGCACTACGAAAAACACTAGAACCATTAACATACGGGTACTTGGAATGTAAAAATGCGCACGTCACGGTAAACAGTTCACAGGGAACTGAATCAAATGAATAGGATGAGTTTCAACATTTGGCAATATCAAAATTTAATCAAAAAGACAACTGGCGGTGCCAAAATCTTAGAATAAACAATGAACAAGCTCATCAGTCAATTGTCATTAATTTTAATATAATTAACTCATAAATAAATACGTGACTCCCAATTCTTTAACAATGTCCTCAACTGGGGCCCTTCAGTAACAACTGTAAGAAGACTAAACCTTTTAATAATATTTCTACATTCGTTTCAAAACTTATCAAATCATTGTCATTACGATAACTTCCTCGCGTGTACAAACCGTGATTCGTCAATTCGCCTTATCGTAACCATTTAACGTCAACTTTTAATAATTTATTGCATATACTTTTTTGGTATAAACTTTTTTAAATTTTTGTAGGGAAACAAAAAGAATAATTGAATGAGTGGAAAATGTTTTATCATAATTGGGTCAACAACATCATTACGCGAGCGTCATCGTGGCAATGCTCGTCAATATAATATTATAATACATTTTGAAGATACAGTTCAGTCTCTATAGTCATCACGTTAGCCAAGGAACATTATGTAAAAGTTTACCTAGAGGACAAATAGCTAATAATATTTATTATTTTGACCCTTGTATCGAACAACATTGTAACTAAAAACTGGCAGTTTCAACAAATGTGAAACAACATATTTATTATGGTTATTTTTTCCTCTAATTAAGATTTTTAGAAACGGAAAAAAAAATTCTATTGAACAATATGTTATTAAGCAGGTTTCAGTAAATACAATTTTAGAAAAATGTAAAAAAAAGACAATTGTAACAATATTTAGATATTTTTCTTAATATTTTAACACTCAGTACACATTGTAATCACAGATATTAAAAAACAGTAGCATCATAAGTATTTTTATGATGGGGACAAATTGACAAAATTTCATTCAAAAATCATTGAAATCTTTCAAAAGTCATGCAGCAATATTTCAATGTTGTAACTGATAAAAAAAACTAAATTTAAATTGCTAATTCATATATCATAACATTATTTTATTTCTCTGATAAATTGTGACTGATATCAAATTGTGATTTAATTACATCAAAATTTGTAAGTATTTTTTGTAATACATAATAGAAAATAACAAGTCAATGAATATTTCATTACTTTGGGGTTAACAAATCGTATTTTAGGATATTTTAAGTTACAAGGTTGCTCAATTTATTTTGTGATTAGTGAATTGTGAAGCATGTTTTTCAAATATCTTTTTAGTGTACAATGTAGCACTATTTTTTTAGTACTATGAACGAAATTACTTCGATTACCTAACTAAAATATAGATCACTACCGTGATATACGTGATTCCACCTGACAGTGTGGATTTAACAACATGTATATTCACATATCTATTTACAAGGTATTTATCATAATTTTTTTCATTTTTATTACAACAATAAAAATGATCCTATTTCTACATTCCACTGAATGACCCTGGCTTATACTAGTTTCAACTATAGAGACAAACAGTATATAAAAGTACAATAATCAGCTCGACAAACTTCATTTTCAAATATCTTTAAAAAAAATCTAATTACATCAGGCTTTTCGAATGTTCTCCTTGACACAATGTTATTTAAGTCAACATAATTTAATTTTATAATCATTCATATACAACTGCATTTAATTTAATCAACATTATATCAATAAAGTATGTAAAATATCCTTAATTCTTTCCATTTCACAAGCCCGGCAATACGAATATCTGCGTCGATCTTAGCTCGGTTCGGAGCGCAGAATGACGTTTTAATCGACGAAGAATTCATCACACATTCTATTCTATAGGTGACAATTCGCATATTTTCAAGTGGTTTTGCAGCTACCAAGTTAAAGGCATTTTTTTGCACATACGGATATTTTATGTAGTTACTTATTTATAGTATCAAGTATTTGATTTGTTTAGTTTTCATGGTAAATGATAAAATTTTTTGTTACTGTTACTTCGTATACCATCTTAATTTATAAATTTGCTCTAATATCTCAGTAAATGTGTAAACGAATAAGACTTTTTAAGAAAGCCATACAAAAAATGTATGTTGTATCGAAATGGCAAATGGAAAAATAACTTTAAAAATTCCCAAATAAAATGGTTCTATTATATTCTCATTAGCAAAATTTACATCATTATTAAATAATAATTATTTTATTTGACTTAACGATAACGTTATTGAAAATATGTTTCAATTATCATAATATGCAAAATACAAATTTTAAATAGTACTAATCAGGTTAACAGTAATATATACTGACACCGGTGATGGTGTGTGTTCGTCATTGGCAATTCCTTTCTGCCTCGGCTCAGAATTTATATCTAGTGACAAACTGTTATACATTCTCTTCATTGTCTTTATCAAACTCTATATACATAATTAGAATGTACGTACGGATGGAGGTCCATCTAAGCTGAGCGGCCGTATGCAATCAAGGAGAACAACTAGCCGAATGAGTGAACATGTTGTGCCCCGATGTTATAAATGGATCACTCAAATATATCAGAAATAATAATGATGGTAATAGAACAGAAATTATAATTGACAAAATAAATAAACGGTTGTAGAATAGTGGCATGTAGATAGTGTGGTTGTTGTTGAGATGTGTCTGTTGAGCTGGTCATCACTAGTGGACGGGCCGGTGGGTGGTACTGCGTCACTTGCCGCCACGGCCCGCACACTTCTTCTTTTTGCGCTTGAAGAAGCAACAACATCTGCACAACAAAAAGGACATACTAACATCCACTAGTATATTTAATAAGTTAACAAAATATTACATTAGTTCTAAATGAGTATAAGAATACAAGGAAAAATCGAAAGTATAAATGTTTTGTGACAAAATTAATGTGTTATTTTTTATCTAATTTAATACTAGCTATATGTATAAAACTGACTAAAATTTTATTATAGTCAGTTTTATTATGCTTTTTAGGGATTATGCTCTGCCAACATATATAGCATATAATTATAAAACTATATAGCATAACCAACATATATAGCATATAATTAAAAATTTTATTGTATTAATATTTTATAACAAATATTTTTTTTGTTTTGTCAGGAGATAGGTGATGAATATTGTAAGTAATACAGCTTTTTCTTTTGACAAAATGACTGCAGAAGAATAAATCGAAACACCAACTTGCAATTACAAATATTACATTTGTGGTTTATGGTCGAGGCAATATGATTAACATAAGCAACAGTAAAAGGATTCTAGTAGTCGACAAGATTAATGAAAACCAGAATGCCCTCAAGAGTTTTATAATTATATGCTATATATGTTGGCAGAGCATAATCCCAGTTCATCAATAGAAAAAAAATCTGAGTTGACGTGAACCTCTTCAATCAGTATATCTAAATTATCTAATAAAAAAATAGGTAGATAAAATACAAAATTTTCTGTTGCCGGAGCGTTCAAAACTTTATACTAAAATAGAAATAAATTGTAGATAAACAATGGTAAATGTATCTTCACATTTGAATGGTTTTTTTTGGCATCCTTAAATTTAATATTAATAAATTAAATATTAATAATTACAGTAAGTAGCAAATAAAATATTAATTAAATATTGAGAAACAGTTAATATTGAGTTATTTAAACATTGAAGTGATATATACGGATAAATGAAATTAAGTTAAGAAGTGACATATATCTACAGTAAATTCAACCAAATAAATTATGATACCACCAAGTGTGACTTTACCATTATGTTCCTCTTAATTCAATTTAATTACATTTAAAAGTACACAGTTTAAATATTACTGCTGCATTCTACTTCAGCAAACTTGCTACAATAAATAGGATAGGTAGATGGGAACATGAGCTTACCAATGTGAATATAAAAGTAATGAAGGACATAAATGGATTCTTAATGGGAGCTTCGAATATCTTGTTGCTGGTGAAGAGAAGAGACAAGTTAGTTGGCTTCGGTTGAAACTTAATTTGAATATGAGAGTATGTTGAATGGAAAAAGATATATAATGAACATAAAAATGTCTTACTTGATTGGTTTGGTTTTCATTAATGCATAGGTTAATAATGGAACTTAAGGATGAATATGACACAAATATGGAGAAATAGATATGTGTAAGATCAGGAAGATCAAGGAGCATACAATCTGAAAACATAAATTATTTTTTTAATATCATTTAATAATATATATATATATATATATATATATAGATTTCATGCGATCTGAAGAAACGGTATAGTGTTCCATGCAGGTAAAGTGCAAACACAAAAGAAACTACAAGCCTTATTTTTATAACCTCGCACACTATGCGTCCATAGTCAGTATTTCAGTATAAACCTGACACAAACACTTACATAGCAGCCACAAAAGTTAATTAAAATTTATCATTAGTAACGTTCACAACAAAAAAGAATTATAATTAAATATTACAAGTGTAATAAAAGTGGTAAATACATACTTAGTTTCATCGACGACGTCAACCTCGTGCTGTGGTTGGGTGATGGGAGTGTTGGAGTGGCCGGCTGTTGGGTCGTCCGCGCCCAGCTCACCATTAGTAGAGCTGACAACCTACAAGTATTCATAATAAATACTCTCTAGTATTTAATTACAGTCATCTCATTGGAAATTAATAGACTAAATAGAAAGTTGAAAGTATTTTATCAGCCAATCAACGCTATTCTTTTCTACTTTCAATCAAATTTCTGAATAGAATGAGAATTATTGAAAATAATTTTACTGGAGTGACCTAGGTCAATATTAAAAAACTTGATAAACGGTAGAAATTAAAAGTCCCTTTAAAATAACTGTAATATTATATGAACTATGCTGACGTAAACAACGATCATATTGCAATATAAAAGGGCATCTAATAGCTATTTCAAACAATTAGGTGAGATGAGCAAATCCAGAGATGACTTGCAATGTCATATTACTACAACCTTACAAAGTACTATATATGAGTACGTATTTTTAGTGACTAATTTGCTCCGATTTCAACATGGTTAGTATCAAAATATTTAGAGCAAATAGTGATATTTTTAAATTCATTTTATCTAAAAGCAATAATATGTTTTCCAATTTGGTCTCTTTATTTAGCACTGACATTGACTAAACTGGCCTCTATAAAACGCCAGTTGGCCCGCATTAAATAAATAAATCATGGCATGCAAATATACTAGTAGTCATAATCGTACTTTTGAGACTTGATGGGTCATAATAACACATCTTTTTGAGTAATAGCTTAAAATTATAAATATATAAAAAGATAATCTAGAAAGTAATCTAACTTTAATTATAATTAAGTAACCAAAAAATTGAGGACAACTAGCTTATTATACGATTATAAGTAGCTTTCTGCATTTGAATATCGCCTGAATGTGTAAAGAAACAACCAGGTGTTTTTTTGTATTGGCAATTAACCAATCATATAACATGACGATTTATCTTTTAATATAATATATTGGAGCTCGGGAGGCAGTATGCTATCTGATCGCTATGTAGTTGCATCTTATTTTTGTATGCTCTTCTATTTAGCAAACTTGTAAAATGTGACAAAATTAAATAAACGGTACAGAGTTATTTAGTCGCTCAGAAAGTTATGAAAAATAGTACTAAGAAAACAAGGCTATGAATGAAGAAATTAGAAGTAAAAGTGGTGAAATCCTAACCAAATGTGATATTTTTGAAGTGATATAAAGAGATTCAGTTACTACAAAACCAGACTGTTAAAGATAGAAAGAGGTGCATAATAGCAAAAATGATATGAAAATTAAAAAATTACGCCTAGGTGACAGAAGAAAATCAATTTCGTGTATACATCATGTTGAAATGACACAACCCAATGCAAAGTGTGCGTAGATTGTAGGAATTTGGTCTAAATGTAATAATTCCACAATGAAAGACCAAGAAGGTAATCAACAATCATACAAACAACTTTAATTCCATATTTTTATCAACAAAAAAAGGTGAAAAGCCTAAAATCCATGTTAACTAGACAGGGAGTGTTGTCTAGAGTCAAGCAAGCAGAATAAAATAAGTAAAGAAAAGAATCAGAAAAGATTAGCATTAAAGCTATGGTGAAGTTTGGGTTATGGTCTGTGTTTGCATGACATCAAAAGACATAAGCAGGATTTGTTTTATTAATGGCAATATAAATGCACAAAAATACATTAATGAAATACTTGACCCTAAAGCCTTACACAAATGACCTTTATCATTAATAATAAATAATTTCGATTTCAGTAGGAAAAAAGTGATGTTATGAGCCTTTTTTGAAAATATGTCTATAATGTTGGCCACTAGTGTATTTAACACCCAACGAATTGCCATAAGTTTCAGATCATTTTTATATTAGATAAGCTATAAAAAATTATCAATTATTGTTAAGAACATACTAGCACAGATACATTTATCGTAGGCTATGAGTAAAAGTAATTACCATGCACTTGTTTAATAATACACACAAATCATTTTTTTAATTTCATTTTGGGAAGACATATTGTGGATGTCTGATTAAAATTAAAATCTTATACAATAACGCTAATGAAAATTGTGAATTATCCTCATGTGAAATTTCACTCCTTGACCATGATTTAAAATAAAAAAATAGGAAATAGCTACATGGAATAATATCTATAATATTTAATAATGCAGTACTTACGACTAACGATATAATTAAATATACGTATAAATGTTATATTCCAACAAAAACGTCACAAGTAGACATATTACAGATACCTAACGAGGTGTAAGAAGTAATAGTGTCAAATTATATTTTTTTGCAGCGTCCTAAAATAATATTATCTTGATAAACATCATATAGCATGTTACATAGATGATAAACATCATATAGCATGTACCTTCAGTAAAAATGTGTCGCATCTAATCAAACGCTAAAAGTTAACAACTCAAGTGACTGAGAAGCTACCGGCCTAAAGAGTTTTCTATTGGGAAAGAAATGACAGTAATATCGACCCACAATTCTGAATTTCATCAACGGTTAAAAGGGATGAAAAGTTTTTGTTAGCATTTCTAACTGTTTTTATATTAATTTCTATAATGTAAGCAAAGTAAAAGCAATAGTTAAATGGAGTTCATGGTGGTACTCTTTGATAGGTAATCAACAATCATACAAACAACTTTAAACACTCACACAAATTCATAAGTCATTGCGTTTTTGTTTGACTGAAAGGAGCTCCGGTACTTTTAAGCTATTACTCTCAAAAAGCATTTGCTTCGGGGTTAACCATTCTTAAACAGGTAACTAATAACAGATAGATGTATGAATTTTTTATATTAAAGGAACTTGCCACTTTGACGCTACTTAAATCGGTGTGAATTTGGAACCAAATGGAAAAAAAAATTAATCTTTGCAAGGTGGCATCTACAGAATTGATAAAGACAAAGGGAGCACAGTACGACTTTAATATTATAGTTTTTTCTATATCACATGTTTTAAATTTTTCCATATGCGGCTGCAAACTTTTCTATTCTCCTTGGTAACATGTCACAGGAATTGTAAATATTACACAACATTACCATTTATTAATTAAATTCATTATTTTGATGTGCCACTTAATATAAAATATTTCATTCTTTTTAAAATGTTTCTTCGCTTTCTTTCTGTACATGATACATATTTATGACTTGCTTATATCATTTCCAAATCACTTTTATCTGCTGTACCCGTGTCCTTCTCAGCTCTCTCCTTCCATTTCTGTCTACTAATTGCTTACATATATTTTCTATCATTCTTCATGGCCATTGTCAGTTCTCTGCCCATACATTTCCAAATTTTGAGAAAATCTTTTGTAGATAAAATATAGTATATATTTTGTAGATAAAAACAATGTCATAACTCCTTTCTGTTTATAATTTGAAACAATCTCGATTAACTGCACTTTACTTGTTTTGTTGTAAGGCTTGCAATATACAATAAGAATTAAACATTAATTTCCAAGAAATTACATATAATGATTGCAAATAAAAGAAATTACATATAATGATGCAATCACAACTTACTTATAAAGAAACACGTGAAAAGAAATCATTTGTAAAATTCGTTTGCAAAAAACTACAATGAAACAATTTCTTAGGATTTGGGATCCCAACAGTTTAAGGTATGCTAAAATTCACCTTGTAAAGCCATAATTATATGGAGCTGAGGCGTGGATACTGTAGTCTAGTTTAACAAATATGATGTGCATCCAGTTGAAGGACATATTAGTCTGTAATAATATCCTCAATTATTAGGATACGGCGCATTGTAAATGCTGTGAGAAATTTGTCGCAATCACAAATATGCTTGATGCGTTGGATGTATTTTTATAATTATACATAATACAACAGACATGGAAAAAATTTTGTAACCAAACATGTTTCAGAAGTTTTTCATATAGCTGTGGGTAAATCGAAATGCAAGTAGATTTAAAAAAATTCTAGAGTTTATATAATCATAGAGCTCACTGCTTAAAAATAAATTATGTTGAAGACTTTCATACATTTTTGTATTCACCATTTCCACTGTACGAAAAAACACATCAAGCTTTCCATTCTTCATATATTACACTTTATTTACTAGCATTGTCTTAACGTACTTAGCAATCAATATAAGATTTTCAACAATTATTTATTACATTTATCTACGTTCCAATGTAACTCTTGACTTGCTTTTAACAGATTGCGAAATTGTGTACTTGTTGCGCGACACATTCACAAGTGCTCAGAATGCATTGCAAATCAATACACCTCCTCGCTATTGACTTTAAGTCCTCTCAATAGTTTCATCTCTGTATTTCTTATAGTTCCTCTAGAAGTAAGCGGTGGTACGATAACAACATTCTTGTAGTAGCTGCCTAATTTTATATGTTTTAAATCTAGACTCATTAAATCTTTAGAGATCTATTAATATATCTACTTCAACAGCCTTAAACCATTTTGAACAAATGTAAATCTTTTCACTCACTCGTTTTACATAGTTCCTTCAAAGTGTTTATTGCATAATTATGATGCAATGATCAAAAACATTGTTATCATCACTTTCTTACATTTATTGCCAAATATATCTATATTTGTCTGAAGTTTTTCTGCTTTGCAGTGTTGTTGCTCAAGAAAAGGTGTGATACATGCATATTTCATTCTGATTTCAGTAATTGCTTTTCAATTATTACTTCCTAATTAAGATAACAAGCTAAGCCAGTCAAGTTGCATTAATTTGCGTTGTGCCAATTTTACCTTAGTGACAATAGCTTCGTGAAGTTCTGCATTCAGAAGGATTTCTTAGGCAACTGTTTCAGTTTTTGAATTCTGAATTTCAGAAACGCATATTAACATTAGTGTTTAAGCTCTTAACGATACTTATATGTGCATATATAGCTCCCAAATCCATTTTAATCTAAGCTATTCTGGTCCACACGAACATTTTCCAATTACTTCTAAATTCTTGATGAATTTGTAATTGGTCAAAACACTAAAAAAAATTATACTCAGATCCAATACACATTCTAGATGTATTGCTGCTATAACTAGAAATGCAATTAGACTTTCATTAAGACTATAATAGCTGCTTATGTGTAAGGCGTATAAAAGCTCTGTTGCTTTTTTTGTTTCCTCTAAGACAATTTAAAAGCACTAAAGAAAACTAAAATTGCAAAAGGTGTGAAAATTATAAGCGGCACAGTGGTGTCTCAAATTCAATTTTACGTAATTTACTATGTAGAGAGAGGTAAATAAAACAAGCCATTGCAACAGCATGCGCAGTAAGTGTTCAATAATAACTGAAATGGAGTGTCGACTGACCGTGGTGACGGAGCCGGGGAACTTGATGTAGCGAAAACGCGAATTCCTCAATAGCTAAAAAAATAAATATCCAAAAACAATAATCGCTCGGAATAATAATCCATCTCAAATTTAAAAGGAATTAAATTATAAAACTACTGTGTATTCTAGAAAATGGTAAAATTAACATAATTTAAAAATAAACACAGAATTTAAATAGAATGATGTTACACACCATGCAACTGAATAAATGCTGGGATTATTTGATTTAGATTGACTTTTTTGCAAAGGTTGGCGATGGGTACATTTACAAACTCACAAGACATGCATCACCACTCCCAAAGAGGAAATATTTCATGCAAACTACGTTACGTGCGGCATCAGTAAAATTGTATTTAGCAGAAGCTATCTTCACTTGCCCTCATAACAAAATAAATAAAGTGTTTTGAAATATATACCATAGCCTGCAAGTTGTCTTTACAAACAAGTTTCTTAATGGGTTTTTTAAGTTCAAAAATGTATTCCTTAAGCATACACTTCTCTAAAAAATTTAAGTTTTAAAAATGATTTTAATTAAGCTTATAATTTCTAGTTTTTGGATGAAAATCTCAAAAATCTTCAAAATTTGAAAGCTTGTTTTTTTTCCTTGTTTTTTAAATCTCGAAGAATCTTTTTTGACTGAGTTGTGTCAGTTGCCAAATCAAAAAATTTCATACATTGATATATTTATTTTTTAGTTTAAAGTGTCATAAAAATTATGACAAAATTAAGTTGCCGCTTTTTTCTTCTTCGTGTTCACTCAATACACTGCGGTACAACAAATTGAAGATTTGCCAAGTTTTAACCTCACATGTGTAGTTCAAGGTTTGCATGCTTAACTCATGCAGTGTGGACACACAAAAGAGATGTGGAATTTTCAATTTTTCAAACTAGAGATTGCAAGCTTTATAAAAAGCATTTGTTCATTGAAATCTAAGTATTTGTCATGGAGATACAGTAATTCATAAATTGTCTAATGTCACATTGTTTTCAATCACCAATGAAAATGGGAAAAATTATGATTGAATTAAAACAAGTATTTG
This sequence comes from Druceiella hillmani, assembly GCA_039881145.1. Taxonomy (NCBI): domain Eukaryota; kingdom Metazoa; phylum Arthropoda; class Insecta; order Lepidoptera; family Hepialidae; genus Druceiella; species Druceiella hillmani. The sequence goes on from JAYKKI010000091.1 coordinate 2,976,790, forward strand.
CAGCTGTGAATAAAAAAAAATAATCGCAATAACATCGAACTTGGCATATGTTTTGTGATATTATTAACTAGATAAAACACGTCATACTTGGATATTCTAGCAGTGATTACTAAAAAATGAGAAAATATTGTTTTTTAACATATTTAAAAACTGAAAAAATGTTAACCGACATTTAACAAGAAAATATGCCATATTTTGACTGTGACGGTCATTGAACAGGTATACATTTATCCCATATGGCATTTCAATATGTCATGGACTTGTCTTGAGATTATGAAAATTATGTACGTCAAGTTTCTTACAGAAAGAACAATCAATAATGTACATATTGTGAACTGTGGGACAGTCATTAATAAAGTAATTTGTTAGTAACAAATTAATATTAAAGTAGCATTATTGAATCAATAAGATTCAATAAATGCAATATTTTAACTTGCAATTCATAGCTTTTTGGTAACAATGCTAAGCTGCTATATAATCCGAGAGAAAGTAATGAAATTTATAAACAAATTATCACAGTATTGGCATTAAATTCTGCCTGTTATCATTATATTAACCCAGTGTAATTATACTAACTGAATGTTATTATACCAACTGAGTGTAAGCTTACTAGCGTTGCCATTTATTTTAAACAATTTTTCTCTTAATCTAGTCAATATGGTGGCACAAGTAGTTACAAACTAATGAAAACAATTTATATTGATTTTCAATACTTTTTATTATACTAAGATATTTTTTCAATCTTTCATCACTTCAATATTTAACCATTTCCTCCCTTTTTAAATCCATTACCTTTTTTCACTGTTCTTGAACCCTTTGGGTAACAGTCTTTCTGTGCGGCTAGAAATTCTTTTAGTGATGAATCGTAGCATACTAAATACGGTAACCATGACCTGGCAGGTACGAGCCTTGCACGTCATCAGCTCTTATATTTTTTAAAGTGAAAATAAAATAAAAAAAAAAACTTGTCACTGTAAGCTTTAAATTTTAATACGATTTAGTTCATTCAATGTAAATTGGATAAAAAAATTGTCAGGCGATTTCGGTGAGCACAAGTACCTGACAGGTGAAGCTGTCAGTGTAGGTGAAGCGATAGGTGTGCAGTACATAAGTTAAAATAAACTTTGTTCTATAAAACTGGGTACAGGCGGTTCTGGCTAGCATAAGTTCTTGACAGACGAGAAGAAAGATGCTATTGAAACGCGAGTGAGATGTGTAACGTGAACTCAATGGTGCAAATGACATTATGAAGAGATAAAAATCATGGGTAAATATATTTTATTAATTATAATGCAATGTACATAAGTTTTTAAATAAATTTTCTTCATTATTATCCGATATGTCACTAGTTTCGTGATCATCTGTCTCTCCGCTACTAATTTTGTACTCTGAAAAGAAAAAAAGTTTTGATATGTTAATAATATCGTTAAATATATCATAATATCATATTATCTTGCGATCAATTACATAAGGCCCCTTTTTTCTTATTGAATTAAAAAGATGTGTGTTACCTGATAGGTACTCCTCACTCTTTATTTGACTTGTTTTCAGGAGGATAAGTAGGCTGTTGTACATCTGTGTGTACTGTATATAACGAAAGGAACTCAAAGCAATTAAAAACATAGGGGTCATCGATCAAATTCCAACCATTATCTTCAGGAGTAAGAACCGTTGGCTCTTTTAAATGACTATTCCGCCAGATATGGAATACAGTTCTTGATAATTGTTGTCGCGGTTGACGCTGGCACGAAGGTAAATTTGACGAATCGTAACTGATAACTTTTTTCATGAATGTATGTTATGAAAAGTGAGAAACTTTTCATTTTTCATACCGTACATTTGGCACACAAACTTCTCAAGTACTGAAGAAATCTCTTTTTTTCTCTACTATTTCAGCATTTCCTAATGCTGCAAATACTTTTTGATAGTGAATATTTTTTTGCCATAATTGGTAAGGTTTTTTTCCTCTTAGAAAAAATGGGTTAAAATCACAACTGGTTAATGCATGAAAGCACGGTAGGTTTGACATAAAAGAGATCCTAATTTTATATGTAATTCCAAAATATTTATCCATTTCTTTAAATTCATAGTGCCATATTCTATATGGATCTTTTTACAGAGGTGGTGATCCATATTTCTCAGCATTACTATTAAAATGTCTGTGTCAGACGTTTTTCTTAAAATGTTCAGACATTTTTCATCGTTATCCATTTGGCATATGTGATATTTTATTTTTGGATCAGCTTCATCATGATATTGGCACGATAAATTATCATTTACGTAGCAGATCACAGAGTTATTATGAACACTATAAGTATGGCATTCTTTGTAATTTAAATTTACTATGGTATTCCCGATAAACTGTCATTTGTACTCCAATGTGTAACTAAAAAATCCACAAAAGCTTCTTTGAATTGTATATTACGTAGTTCTTTGATAAAATCAATAGGCCTGACTTGTTCTGGACCAGCAATTAAGTATTTTATGTTTCTTACTTAATGTCGGGCTCATTCATAATTTTGAATGATTTGATTGTTGATTTTGAAATATTATGCATTGTATCTTCATGACACTGTGACATTGGAGAGGTTGTAATGGGGTATGACAACATTTTTTTCTAAATCAATATTTTGCTAATAGGCGACCGAATAAATCATGCTGGACATGGATTTCTTGAACCTTATCACCGGCTTTGATTTCTTTTGTCTTTTTTTCAGATGCGAAGGTGTTATTTTTACCTATGTAATTTTTTCTTCAAATCTTCTTGCATTACGTGAATATTTGATCATAAACTTTTCTCATGATTTCAAAAAATTTAACAAGTAATCTTGTACTTTGCTTGAAGCTGCTATACCACTACCAATATTATGCAGACAATTCTCATCTAGATTTAATTGAAATGGATTCAAAAATTTTTCGAAGGTATTATTTATGAAGTCCCATAATTGCGCAGAATTTCTTTTATTGCATATTTTTGTAGGCTCGCTGATAGCTGTAATGACCATTGTATAAGATATAATTGTAGCTCTTGTATAGTAACTTCTAGTTCATCGCTGATGAGTAGAACCGGTTAATCTTCTTCCTACTTCAGCATTTATTCCAAGTTCAACTTTCAACAAATTGTCATAATAATTTACCAACCATCGGGTTGATTACTAGCAAAGAATATACTTGCTATTTTTGATAAAATATATTTATATAAAGAAACCTCACCAGTCCTTAGGCCAAGCGCACTTTGAATACGAATTTGTGTTGTACATAAATCTACGATTCTTGTCATATGTATTGATTCTTGTCATATGTACAGTGGGTGCGTTTTTTGTCCGTTATAATCAGTTGTTTTCTGTTCCGCCTCTTAAATGATAACTGGAATGACTCTGATCCCATAAACAACTATGTTCATGCACCAAATTAATAGATTTTTTGACGTCCACGGGGACTCGTTCGTATGCCAACACAAAATATACCAACAAGATGGAATCCGTGTCGGACGTAGTAACTATATGTGCACGCATGACTAATTTGTACCCAGTATGCGAGCTCTTATAGTATATATATATGTTCAGGAAGTTTCGGGCATTATCGTACGACTTGATTTCATACGAAAACGTATCTAAAGTGCGCTCGGCCTTATGCCCCCACTCAGTAGCTGATAATAATGAACAAGATCCATATAAATAACATAAAATTGGGGCATTTTCCCAAAAGTTCCGCTTCTACATTCTTCTTTGTGAGAAATCAATGTCAATATTGTTTCATCGTCTATTATATTTCTAAATCCTACCTTGACCTATTGTCGATAAATGCTGAGGAGGTTATTGTTCACATTTTCGTGTTTTACGAATGTTAGTAAACAATGCTAACATTACGTGAAACGATCCTAAATGAATAAATGAATTGTTATATACTGGTTTTTCTGCGGACTGTAATTGCATAGCAATTTTTGCAATAGCTAAATCATATGTGACACTAATGCACAGTTGTTCAATATCTGCAGCAATATTTTGACTTCGTTTCATGTGTTCTAGTGAAACTGGTGATATTTCTTTTTTCAAATCATCTCTGAAGTGATAATATCAAGAGCTCTTTTCTTTTTTTTTTGATGGATGATTTACGAGTGGCTCTTCGTTGGTTTTAGTATTTTCAGGAATATTTTGAAGTTGTTGGGAAGTCGTATCTTCTATAGTTTCCTTCTTTTCAATAACTGTTTGGTATATAATGCCAACCGTATCATGCAAGGTGTCTTTACCAGATGCAGTATCAACATATCTATCAAAGTTATCGAATGCTCCTCCTGTGTGCACATCTTTTTTTATAGAAATTTCTTCTGGATAGATTTTCGAGCAATTTAACGAAGTAGTTGTTGCTCTAGTTTCTGATTCTTCAATAATATTATAGCTACAACAATGACCATATTTATTGATATATCTATTATTTTCCTGCTACTTGCCAGGCTTTCCTGAGTCTTGCCTAAAGTGATATGCTTTTTAGTTTTGATGAACCCATTACTGATGTTATAAATCAAATCTTCTAATGAGTTTATTTTTTTTATACAATTTGTACTAGTTCTATGATGTCGTTTAAACTCAGTCAAAAAAAATTAAAAATGGAATACATGCTGCCTGGGGTATTTGACATTCATCATTTATAGTAAATTATTCTTCTTTTATATTTTAAATAGTTTTTCGTAAAATCAATTCTGCTCTTTGCAATATCTCCGCTTTCTAATATTTCACATATTTTTGTATCAATAAAACAATTTTTCTGTCTATCTTAACAATGATTTTGGTCAAAAGTCTGTAATAATTGCTCCTTAAAGTTGAGTACTAAAACGGCAATCTATGGTTTTGTCATGATCTTCAAGTATTCTTTGTAATAATTCTAAATAATATTTGTACAAGTATGTGAGTGAAAAAGATCTTTTTTTTATTTATTACTTCTTCAAAGATAAACATTTTCGTTTCATCGAAAGCTTGTTGGTGATAATATTTCTAAGTTTTTTTTCTTCGGTGATTTTACTACCCTATTCTTTTCCTGTAGTGTGTAGAAGGCAATCATTCGACAACTATACATTGCTTACGTTTTCATAAAATTCGTTATCTTCACCAAATGCTTCTAGAGCTTGCACCGACCCTTCTGTTTCTGACGAATGCATAATTTAAAACCGGCCTTTCACTCGTTTATATTTATTTTGACAAAATACACATAACTTGTTATCGCTAGTTTTACTAACGGAGGCTTCCTTAGATGTTGATGCTTCGCTCTACTCAGTAGCTACTGATGGGGCAATCGCCCTGTTTCGATATTTGATATTTCTGTAATAAAATTAAAAAACGAAAATATTCATATTGCAAGGAATAAAGCAAATTGAAAGTGTCTTCGATTGTTAGCAGAATAATAATAAAAAATATTATGACGTTATAATTAATAACCTTCACTTTCCTTTTGAAAAAATATTCAGACACACTTTTATATTTATTTTATTAGTTCTTTGAGTAGCACTAGTGACTTACTTAGCCTGTTGGAAAAGTCCGACATATATTTTTAGAATTTTTAATATATATTGTAATACAAAATGATAATTTTTAAAATTATTATTAATTATTAAATTTACTCATAGATTTCCACATTAATTTAATTATTATTTTTATTTTACTTTTTGCTATTCATAATTTCAAATTGATAATTAACATGTATTTAGTAGAGACCGAATTTCTGTCAGTTAACGGAACCAAAATGTCATTAGTTAAAGAATGAAACCTAATGGAGAATATACACGGTGCCTGAGAATAAGTGTCGGATAAAGAAAGACGTTATTCGTTGACTGAAAAATAGTTGTCATTAAAATAAAATTTGAAATATGACTTTTTTCAGCAAATTGAAAATAATATTTATGATTATTTGTCATTTTCTTTGTACACACGATACTCACTGACAATATTTAGCACCACTCGAGGGAATAACCCGAAAACCTGCTGTGCGAGACATTGTATATTATAACGAGTAATTTATACGTGCGAGTATTTAGTTTAATTTATTAGTTAAATAACGTGAAATATAACTATTAAAAACTTAATAAATAATATTATTAATGTACTCACTCATATTGTTGTTTTGCGGAAATCACTCAATCCATGATGACTTTTTCACGTTTGTAAGTCAGTCATTTTAGTAACAATTATTTCACTTATTTGTTTCAGAAATCTTAAAGGAGATGTTCAAAGTGGTTTCTGTTTTGTTCTAAATACAATCACGCTCTCCTAATAATTGAATTAGTAACATTATCCACCTTTTGTGCATTTCTCTTAATTTTATTAAAACTGTCGATAATCCTTTCTTGTAAAGTTTCTTTTTCCGGGCATTCAGAAAAAAATCGAGTGGTGTTCATCTAGGGTACAGGTCCACTGCACCCTATCCAATGATGACAATATTTCTCCTCAAAATACTCACGTACCCCAATACCGAAGTGAGGGGTTGCTCCGTCGTGCTGCCACTACATATCTCTGACTATGTTTATAAAGTTTTTTATTTCATTAAAAATACAAATAATTGTCCAATGTCGTTTCTAGTAGGTAGGAAAAACTGATCTGCAATCTGATTACCCAATTCCCGTATGGGGATACATTTAAATGCCATCTGTGCTGGAAACTTCCCAGTTGTTTTAAAAGTGGATTTGTATGGCTCCAGTACTGTTCGTTATGCACATTAAATATTCCATACCGCATATATGTGCTTTCATCTGACAAATGATGGCGAATTGTCATTCATGCAAATCAGTCATTGACAAAAATTACCCACCCATACATTCACCCATCGTGAAATCTTCTTCGGTCAATTGTCCATCTTCTTTGAGCATATCTCCGACAAGCGTTTTCGGTAAGCTAAGAGACATGGCTGTCAAACGTATGCTGCGAGTAGGATCTTCAGCCACATGACGTCTTCTACCAACTGAGCGTCCTCTATCAAACGAGCATTACCTGACCAGCACTATAAACTCGACTAGCCAATCTTGAGATGGTCCGTTCATTTGGCTTTTTAGCACTATTTGGATAAATATCCAAATGGTGAGCTCTTAATATCTTATACTCGTTTTGTGAGCATTGTAATCGCATGCACATAAACACATTAGCATGCCATAATATTCCGAATGGGAATAGCGCACAGTAGACATTATAACTGTTATCAAAACAATATAAAATTAAAAAAACAAACGCTAATTGTCCAGCAAAGTGTGGGTTTGACTGATTATTGTTTACAAAGACAGGTGGTAATAAACTAATACATATAATCTATGAAAACACCTATAGCACCATCCTTTCTCAATCTGGAGTTCGCATTTATTACTAAAGGGGGTCGCAATCTGTCCAAAAAATAAGACCTGTATACAAAACAGTGTTACAAAATTAAATATTAACAGGTAATAAGAATATGACAAAATAAACTCATAGCTTAATAATTAAGCCCTTTTTCTTGAAATAAACAAGATACTTCCATAATTTTCCGAACTAAATTTTGCACGGTATGAAGACAGCTTTTTACAATTGTTTTATGTAACATTCCAGGCTACATTCCGTATAGGTTATAACAAAACTAGTTAAAGAATTATCTTTTCTAAATCTAAGATATCTCTATAAAAAATTCAAAATGTGAAGAGATTACGAGTTATATTAATAATAAAAAAAAATAATGTAACGCAGCTTTGTAGCACCTGTTATTTTGTTTTAAAAACAAGGAATAATTTCTAATTAGTATATTGTTAGATTTAATTGGTATATTGTTAGAGCTTTTTATAGGCTAACGTAATTTACATTACCCAATAAAAAGTGCTAGCACTGTTATCATGCCCCGCCACTTTCAATTGTACGATACTTTTCAAGGTGACTACCTCTTAGTTAGAAAGAAACTGCTGAAAACACACAAACATGTACAAACGAATGCATTTTTTGTTATTGTTTGTTGTATCGCGTAATTTAAGCCACTTAAAACAGAAAACCGTTTTCTGCTTTTAAAGTTGTGAAAGGTAACAGAGTGAAATTGGATAAATTAAAAGACCCTATTAAAAAACGTGTCCTTTTATGTATTGAGCGAAAGTGGTAAGCGATTTGACCATTTGTTGCAATACGGATTGAATGTATGTAGGCAAAGTAAGTCGGTATTAATTTGAAAAAGGTTGATTTTAATCGCTATCATTTGTAAATACTTAATTTGTAAGTTAAGTTGATTTCAATGATAATACTTAAGTTGATTATAGTAAGTGATACTACAGATAAAAATATTATTTCATTGTAATGTGTTTTTAAGGGTATTTTTCTGTCTAACGTATCGGAATGTTTTTAAGTGTATGAAAAACAATGCCCTGACGAGTTACAGATTTGATATGGATTGATAGTATTTACTTTGGGTTATTCTGGTTCTTATACTTTAAGTACAAAAACCTTTTAATTAGTAAAATAAACTACAGGACTAAAATGTAGAAATTTTATACCTTAGTCTGTTACACTATTTAAATGAATTTGAAACTACTGTTTTATCGGTGTTATAGTTTACCATGTATAGGTGAGAAGTTAATTGGAGATAAATACTTTCACTCGTTTTATAGTTCAGATTTTAATTTTATTGTACCTATGAAGAGACTACGTGAAAGGATTAGCAAAGTTTTAATACCATTTAGAGAAATACTCTGATTGATAAAATGATTAACTCGATAATTAGAAGAATGCGATTGTGTTTAATATAACATAGTTAATATTTTAAATATATCATATTCAAGGCTAATCAAACATTAAATGAATAAAATTTAATTGAAATATTTTCTCTGTACAATTTGTTACGAACTATTCAAGTGAGTGAGTGAGTACATTAGTAATATAATTTATTGTCATTTAACATATAAATTAAATTCAATATTTAGGTATAGTGAAATAACAATATTATCTTCTTTCAAGTGATCGAAATGGTGCTTTTATTACATTATTAATAAGTTTCCTTATAAGGGCTTGTTTTTGAATTTCTTATATTTTGGGAGATGGAAAATTGTTTGGTGATAAGTAAAGGAAAGTTTTATTACTTAATTGTAGGGTTGAGAATTCACCGAAGTTTTTATTTCCAAAGGACGGTTACAACTTTATTGTTTGTCAATTTCTGAGCTTAAGGTATTGTTAGGAAATTACTAAAACATAAATATAATCTTATTTCCAAACTTTGAAAAATTTATGTTATCTAAAAGCATAGTTTCAATTTTAAACTTTGACATAATTCACAATATAAAACAAAGATTTCTAGTAACATGTTAAAGTATGACTTCACAAAGCTAAATCATTGTCACAGTTGACGAATATAACATGAATATAAAATGTAGAATATAATATAGGCAACCCTCCAATTTTGCCATCAAACATTCATATACTGCACACCTATCGATTCACCTGTCAGGTACTTGTGCTCACCGAAATCATCTGACAATTTTTTTTTCCACTTTACACTGAATGAACTAAGTCATATTAAAATTTGAAGCTTACGGCGACAAGTTTTTTAAAATTTTATTTACACTCTAAAAAATATAAGAGCTGATGCTGTGCAGTGCACTAAAAGAATTTCTAGCCTTACAGAAAGACCGTTACCAAAAGTTTTACAAGCTCTTGGACTATATATATATATTCTATGTTGTGTCGTCGTTTTGTACCAGTCTTAACGTGTCCATCCACCACCATTCCCTTCATTTGTGATATTATGCTTGTATATAAATGTAATTACCATCATAAATTTAAATCAAGCAAGTTTATACTTATAATAGTCCATGTAGAAAGGATTTTATCTTCAAGAATGGTATTTTATTAAATTAAATGGAAAAAGAGGCATTAAGATAATTATAAATCAAGCATAATCAGGCATTTCATTGGACAAATTATTCATATCGTCATTAATATCTAACGAGCATCTCATTAATATGTGATAATTTGTGTAATTAATTTCCGATAACAGATTCCAGTCTATTCAGTCATGCAGGGTTAGAAGAATAAATTGTCATTTAGACTGATAAGACAATATCAGAATTCAGTTTGACATAACATTTGAAATAATTCACTTACATTTTCTCAAATAGCAATTGCATTGTATATTTGTATGTTAGTATGTGCATCGTTATGTACATTTAGAGTTCTTGAATAGAATTGATAAAATGTTTTATTGGCTATCTTGATCATTGAATTAAGATTGGGGTTCTGCAGAGGAAGAGTCTGCAGTAAGATTTCAGATACTGTTTTTATAAATATGAACTTTTTCCACAGACTATGAATAAGACATTTTTTATCGCAAATATTCTATGGAATATTTACCTGAACAGAGCCGTGTCGGTCAGCAGGAGTAAGGTGTCCTCCTAGAGGAGTGGTTTTACCACTCTGTGCCCAGCCCTGTGTGCCCGTCATGCCTCCACCTAGCACTCCGGATTCCTTCGCACCCTGCTGATGGTACATTTTATAAATTAATTAACTTTTTTATATTTAATTTTATTTTATAACTATTATTCGAGATTTTTAAGAGTACTACACAAACTAAGACCACAGTGTAAAAGCTGTATTATGTTAAATTACCAGATGGAACTGAAGACGATGTCTGTGCTTAAGAAAATTTTGCATTGTTTACTATAAATTTAATTACTATTATAATAATAATAACTATAAAGGAATTAATCAACCACAGTAATTATAGTACTAGCGTTTCTGTACTAATATGTACCTTTACAAAATATCAAGCAGGCGAGCCTAGACGTAGAAAAATCATACATACACCCTCTGTGCAATAAATTCTCAGGCTGCTTTAACATAAGTGGCACTCGTATTGGCATCTGTTGGAAAATAGTTTATATTTAAAATGTACTTACTAGGGTGTTCCAATGTATCTACCAGGGTATACCATTGTGTAGAAGGGTATGATGATATTTCTTCAATTAGAAGTAGAAGTATTTATGCTATAGTAGAAAGAATTAACTTCAACATTAAATTGTATTCAAAGTTTAATAAAATGGCCACTGGAACATTTGATCAATGTTTTTCTTGTACAACATTTTTGAGTGGTACGTGTTGATGGACAAGTGATGAACTACCTTATTGTGGAAAACTTGCAATAGTTGAAAGTAACATAAAAAAACCTGAATTTATCAAGGTAAATAAAAAGTTTTTTGTGAGGTATATTGAAATTGGGAATTATTAAGTTTACATATTAAAGAACCTTATATAGATACTACTAAACTTGAAAAGTCTGTCATTTAGCTGTAATTTATGGTATAAATAAAAGAAGGTTAAATTTTAAGTATGGGGCATTTCACGCCAAGCGGACAAAGAAAAAAAAGTCAGGGCGTGAAATTTGTTCATATTCTGTTTGATTATACTTCTAGTGAACATGGATGTGCGCACCTATTTTTTTTTTCGTGTGGTGTTTTATTGTCGAGTTAAGAGCTTTTGAAAATTAATAATGTATGAAGAATGCATTTTTTGGATGCTTATTTTTTTAATCAAACAATTTGTGACAAAACTTTATAAACATTGTTTCTTGAAGTTAAAAGTATGCAGTTTTTAATTTTTCCATAGAATTCGAAATTCGAATTTTTTTTACTCGTCATAAACCGGAAGTGAAGATTCAAATCGATATTCGAGTAACTTCGACATATTTTTTTTTCAATATTATTTATTAGAATTATAGCGTTATAAATACTAATACTCCAATAAAAAAATTAAAACGTGATCTCTAATAGTTTAGGATACAGAGCATGCAAAGTACATCCGCCTCGAAGTGAGTGAAACACATATCGCTGCTTGAAATGAGCCACTGTCAAATTAAAGCAGTAATTATATGAATAAAATACTAATATTCGCACACCTAAATCTGAACAGCTATTTTGTATGTTGGTTAAACGGAAAATAGCACTCTTTGGACCTAGGTGTATAAATGTAGGTGATTGAAATCAAACTATTTAGTCAATTTTGTAGGACAGGTACGTTTTTATTGAGAGAGTATATAGTTTTATTTTGTAATTTTTACAATTTTCCCAGTTGCACTTTGACTGGTTCTTTTAACCAATAGACCTTCGGTGTTTGGAAAAAAAGCATGATGTTTCTTTGTTCCAGGAACAGTAATTGCAGAAGCAAAACGAACTTATAGAAAATCTCATTCTTCTTGAATACTTTCCTTTGAACAGTAGTATACAGACGTTTCAGTCAACTGAAAGGTGTAGTTATCGCATTATTCGTAGACTGGAAAGGGTTCCCAGACGTTTAAGGTTTCCCCCAAGACCACCACATGGTCCTTTTCCATGCGACGTAGCATGAAAGTGTAATTCTGCGCTTATGTTAAAATCTTGTCTATAATAAAATAAATTTACGAAATTGAACCTATTCTTGAAATGTTGAGGAGCTCCGTCTGTGATGTATTTTAAGATAGAAACCGCAATCCCATGGTCAGCTAGGTGCTGGTGAAGTATTTTTTGAAAAGCATAGAACGTGGCAGTATCGTGTTTTAAATCGTCGGAAATCATGACGATGCTCCCATGTTTTATCTCATTTCCATCTTTATAATAAAACACAGATGTCAAAAGCGTCGCTTAGTCATTGTTCCAATGGAACGATTGGACAGCATCTTGAACGACAAAACTGTAGTTTAAAACAAAAAAAACAAAACTGTAGTTTGTAACAAAGTCATCAGCAGAAGACACTTGGGTGGCTATCGTGAAGCGGTCTGTACCTTCCCATTTTTCAAACTGAATGTTTGTCACATCATTCTCATCGAATACCGTTTTTAAATGACCATGTATTCCACTTAAGCCAGGACAGGAAGAGCAACTTACGTTTCCGGCGTTGGATTGGCACACATCATCATTTTAAGACATTCTTTATAAGATGAAAGATGCATGGTAGTACCAGATGTTAGGTTGGCAACATCCCCTCCTCTCAACATTAGCTTAACATTTTGATGGTACATACAGACACATACCATATGTGTCCCAGAGTCTCCCGCGAAAACACATTGTTTTGGTCTTAAGGTAAAAAATTTTGTTAAGTCAACTTTTACATTTGGATGCTCTATTTTAAACTTTTGATAAAGCTCATCTATATTGCACATAAGCAGTTGTCTTTGCACATGTGTCTTTTTTCCATCGTCTAATTTAATGGATGAAATCTTTTTTAACTGGCATCACTCTGCTAATATCTTCACGAAGATAATAACTTTTTACCAAGCTTTCAGTTTCGGCAGATAATTTGCGACCATCGGGAGGGTTCGGCGAAGTTAAGATGCCAAACTGTTCAATTAGTTTCTTAGCTTTTCTTGCTTGGCGTCGGGATGTTCCGAATTCTTGAGATAATTTATTCTCACTCCAGGACTTCGGTGCAATAGTGAGTATCATGGTCGTAACGGAAGTAGAAGTGGAGGGATTATTAAACTTTTCTTTGAGCTGGTTCAACATTTCTTTGTTTTCTGTTAACATATCTGTCTGTGTTGCGATGTGTTGGTATTTATCTTCAGGAATAAAGCTTTCGTCTTGGTTTGGTTGTGAATAATCACTTGATGCCTGACTAGATTGTGACTGGACAATGTTTCACATACATAAACATTGGGCAAAATTGTCCACTTTCACACGCTTCTTATGACGAGCCATGAGAAACGGATTAAAACACCGATCACCGTAAGAATCCATTTTAAATCAAATAGAAAATAGTAACGCGTCTAGCCGATGAGCGGTCAAAGCTTCAAATAACAATAACGGTTAATTCGAACTACGAGCGGGACAGTTACGCGTCATATAACTCTTTCTAGCAAGTAACGACGATATTATTCTGGGTTAGTAATAGCTTTTATCACTCACTACGAGATGGCGTTACTGGTCGTATATCACAACATTGTCATTGTTTTGTATGAATTCGTTAATGAGAAATATGAAAAAAAAATGGGTGTGCACATCCATGTTCACTAGAAGTATAATCAAACAGAATATGAACAAATTTCACGACCTGACTCTTTTTTCGTTGTCCGCTTGGCGTGAAATGCCCCGTATGTTTAGTTTCATTCTATTATGGGTCCATTTTGTGAGATTGTAGCTCTTGCAATCTCGCAGACTTTCCAGCTTTTAAACATAAATATGGACTGTAAGTAATTTGTTGTGGGGGACTAATTTTCTTGGGATTCGCAGTGTATTGTGTGTAGTAGTAGATTGTGAATAGCTGGGAGTTATTTGACCAATAGCTGGGAGTTATTTGACCAATAGCTGGCAGTTATTAATAAATGGTCAAGTTAAAAAAAATGAGAATTATGACGAGAGGGATTTTGCCACCAAAAACTTTTTTATTTCGGAAGGCGTGGACATAAAAAAAAGCAAAAAACATTGAAGACACTGATCGAAATCATAATATCTGCGATTCCTAAAGCTTATATAACTAAGATGACAGATTCATCACGGTATGTCTATATTAAAAAGAGAAAACAATCCAAGATATGAGGTAGTATCAGAAAACATTCTTTGATGGTCTAACTGTGCAACCTAAATTGTAGATGGCATTGAAATTGCGAGGAATAGGATATCAAATTGCTGATGAGTGAGTCGGCTCTTTTTTTTTGGCGGGGTTGCTAGGAAAGTTTGTATATATAATAATAATAATGAATGTTATATAAATGTATAGGTTGATAATACCACACAGGCAATGCATTTCTGTCAAAAGGTTAGCAACAGCCCAAGAAAACAATTGGCAAAGTTGGCAATAGTGCAGATATGTCAAAAATGAAAATAAAAACATTACCTTTGAACCCTGTCAAAACAATCCATTGTAAATATTTTGCGAGTTAACATTTGAGATATATAAGGATTAATATGCTTTATCACCATGTGAAATTTCAAGTTTCTACATCAAATGTGTCTGGAAAAATGGTGTGGAGAAATTTAACATGTTTTTATCTTAAATAAAATTCTGAAAAAAAATACTTTGAGAACCCTTATAACTTTCTTTTTCAATTGATATCAATCTACACAATTCAAGCAATTAAAAATAACAAGTTTCCATTACTAGATTAGCCCCTTCTAACATGTTTGTACAAACATTTTTGCAATTAAAAGGAAAAGTCTCAGAAAGTGACGTCTGATGAACATTATAGTATTTTAGTTTTTGTTTTGTTTTGATTTCAAATATTGCAGGATGAGGACGAGCACTGATGGAATCTTTTTTTATGTTGAGACACTAAATATCCAAGAAAAATATTAATGTACTTATTTGAATCAAGGCAAATAATATTTCGTTGGTTGTTTTTTTTTGATTAGACATTTTTTTCTGAACGTGCCTATGACATTGACTTCTCTTTTCCGCAAAATCAACACAAACTAAGCTATAGTCTACTTCGGATAGTGATAAATCTGCCACCGGTTACAGCCCTTTATTTCATTTTTGTCACAAAATTTAATACAGCTTATTTCTTGTGCCATGCAAAATGAAAAAATTGCATATATAGCATGTTATTCGCTTGTGAAAAGCAAATGATACATGAAATATGATTGAAAATTTACAAGCAGTACTACTAACATGGCAAAAAAAAGAGAAGTTCAATTACACCTCGTATTTCTTAAATATTGCAGAGTAGTTTCACCTACTAATGAAGTGTTCGGGTGCCAGTCACTTAATTCCAAGTTTACTGTGACATTAAGCAAAACTATCCACCCACTTATGATCCAATTAATAAAACAATGTCAATGAATAGAATAGTTTCTATTATAAAACCTAAAATACCTTTAAAATACCCTAAAATACTTTTAATCTTCATAATTTACTTCATCAAATCTATGTTAGATTATTCAATCATAGATTTATTCTCTGCACTTTTGACAGAGGAACCGACTTACTGGCCTGTGGATCCCAACAAAACTCCTGACTGAGGAATGTCAGAAATGTACATAAAAATGGAATCATGTTTGGACGGCACCTCCGACTGCACACCTGTATTTTGAATGCTAAGCGCCACTTTCATCTGTAGGGGCGCATTTGAAATTCTGCACAACAGCAAAACCAATTGGAACTTTTGCCGAGACTATATTGACGAAAATACGAACCTGTCTACGCCTCTCAAAATGTAAGATGATGTAGAGATCACCGCTTGTTATGCCACTAACCTGATCCAAGAAGCAGCATGGTTACCTACTCTATACTTTGATTAGAAACAAAAGATTCAAGATCTACATTGAAAATTTAAAAGGTGATAGCTTCAAAGAGGAGGCTAAAACGTTAGTAGTATACAAGTACAAATTGAGAGGATATAAAGACACTCAACAACACACAGAAGGATTTAAAGCGGATGCTGAGAGAAAATGAGAACAACACCCTACAAGGCAAGCTAAAGATTTGCTCAGTTTCTAAACAAGTCGTTTAAACCAATGAGCCAGAAAAAGAGATCAATGGCAACAAATGTCGCTGCCATAGAAGTTGATAACACCAGCAGAAGTCAGATAATCTATACTCTACCAAACGGCTACTGAGGAAAGATACAGTTTTCCTAACGATTCTATTCAATGCAGTACTAAGATTATAGCATTTTTCACTTCTATGGAAAACGTCTATTATAAATATATCTAAACCTGGAAAAGCTGAACCTCTTATAGATATAGACCAATAAGTTTTTTTCCCATATTATCCAACTTCGAACGAAATCAAAAAATCCCACAAAAAAAAGGAAAGCCACTGGCAGCCCATCACCAGAGGCTACTAAAACTACCAACAGATTCAGCGGTTTAGCTGTTGATTTGACAGAAGATGAACCGGGTTCCTTACCAACGAAACCCAATAAACCTCCTCCAATTATTCTCTATGGAGTAGAAGATATTAATAAG
The DNA here is from genome assembly GCA_039881145.1 of Druceiella hillmani. NCBI lineage: Eukaryota > Metazoa > Arthropoda > Insecta > Lepidoptera > Hepialidae > Druceiella > Druceiella hillmani. The sequence continues at coordinate 2,993,645 of JAYKKI010000091.1, forward strand.
CTCACAACAATACTGGAAACTGCTGCGGAGAGAGGTCAATTTACATACAGAATAGTGACTAGAAATCAGCTGAGAATAACTAGCAAAGATATAGAGGTTTACAAAAAACTCATTGCTCTGGTAAGGGAAAATGGACTAATTGGTCACACCTTTAACAGGAAAGATGATAGATGCTATAGGCTCGTCATCAGGAATCTTCACCCGTCAACACCAATAACCGCCATAAAAAAAGAAATAGAAGACACTGGTAACCAAATCACAGGCGAAATTATTAACGCTAAATATGGTCCTGATAAAATTCCTACTTCAACCTTCTTTGTCAACCTAATCTCCGGACCTAATAACATTGCGGCCAAGAGCCTTAAGTATATATACCACCAATCCATTGTAATGGAAGATCCAAAGAAGAAAAAATCTGTAGTGCAATGCCAGAGATGCCAGCAATATGGACACACCAAAAACTATTGCCTGCGCCCATACAGATGTGTGAAATGTGGACAGTCGCACAAAACATCGGAGTGTACTAAACGCGATCGTAATACCCCAGCCCAGTGTGCCCTTTGTAACGGTCCCCACCCTGCTAATTATAAGGGATGTGAGGTATACAAAGAAATACTACTTAGACGTATTCGGAAGATCGCGCCTAAAAGTAACTTTATGGACAGAAAAGCTCAAACACCAAACAACTTGAATATCAACAACATTGAACCTGGAGACGACAAAAAGACCACTAAAAAGTCATATGCTAAAGTACTACAAACGACAAATGCTAACTCCATCAGTAGCACGCAATTCACACACAACACAAAAGAGTCACTCTCTTTAGAAGAAATACTCTTAAAACAAACTGAGAAGTTTGATATCATACTCCAACAAATGGGCACTCTAATGAGTCTCATAGTCAAACTTGTAGATAAACTATCAAAATAGGTACAACTCTACATATAGCTGCTTGGAACATAAATGGTTTAGCTCCAAACAAAAATGATGCAGAGATTCTAATGACGGAAAACAAGCTTGATGTATTGCTAATTTCAGAAGCACACTGTACACCTGCATCATGTATTAAGTTCGCAAACCACAATTGTTACCATACTTCCCACCCCGATGGAACTAGCCATGCTGGAACTGCAGTAATAGTAAAAAAATCTATTAAACATCATCTACTTCCTAGCTACAGACATGATTACCTCCAGGCAACCACAATAGCGGTCGAAGATAAACATGGGTACTTGATTGTCTCGGCAATATACTGTCCACCAAAACACAAAGTAAGCGAAGCAATGTTCTCTCATTTTTTCAGTACGCTTGGTAACCGTTTTGTAGTGGGCGGCGACTGGAACGCTAAACACACGTGCTGGGCCTCAAGACTAACAACAACTCGAGGCCGGCAACTCAAATCAAGTATTACCAGTAATAACTTGACTACTGCCACAACAGCCGAGCCAACATACTGGCCGAGTGACCCGAATAAAATTCCTGACCTACTGGATTTTTTTGTGGCTAAAGGACTTTCAAAATACAACATCAAGGCAGAATCATGCTATCACAGCTCCTCAGACCACACACCTGTCATGTTAACAAGGCCAGAAACATTGTACAACAAAAAAACTGACTGGGAATCATTTAGGGACTACGTTGAAGAGCATCTACAGCTAAAAGTAGCTCTAAAAACACCAGAGGAAGTGGAAAACGCTACAACACATATTACAACACTGATACAAGAAGCATGTTGGATTAATACTCCTCCACTCGACCCCCAAGTTATACCAACGAACTATCCCATACAAATAAAAAGCGCAGTCCTACACAAGAGACGTCTTCGTAGAATCTGGCATCAAAGCAGACTAACAGAAGACAAGAAGAATTTAAATAGTGCTTGTAAAACCCTAAAGGAAATGCTACAGGCTTGGCGTGATGATACTCTGCAGACACAGCTTGAATCATTGACTGCTTATGAGGACACTAATTACTCACTATGGAAATTCACTAAGAACTACGATAGACCTCAGATAGCTAAACCACCCCTAACTATGAACTCGAAGTGGGCCAGAACACCCCAAGAAAAGGCAGACGCTTTTGCCGAACACCTGTCAAGAATTTTCTGTCCTAACGACAAGAACGACCAACAATTTGAAGACCATGTCGACCAAAATTTAAGTCAAGCTCATCAGATGTCACTACCACCTGCTCCCATAACATTTTCAGAGGTCTGTAGGGTTATCAAAAACCTTAAAGAGAAAAAATCGCCTGTCTTTGACTTAATTACGAAGGAGATATTGAAGCAGCTTCCAAAAAAGGCAGTGATATTTCTTACGACGTTATTCAATGGTATCCTTAGAGTGCAACACATCCCACAACAATGGAAAATGTCACAAATTCTGATGATTCATAAACCAGGAAAACCACCCAACAATGTAACCTCATATAGGCCAATTAGCCTATTACCTATTTTGTCAAAAGTCTTCGAGAAACTTCTCCTAAACAGAATACTTCCCATACTTGAAAAAGAACAAATAATTCCTAACCACCAGTTTGGATTCAGATCACATCATTCCACTACGGAGCAAGTTCATAGAGTTACTGAGAAAATAAGGAAATCCCTGGAAAACAAAGAGTATTGTTCCTCAGTTTTTCTCGACATCCAACAAGCATTCGATCGAGTGTGGCATAAGGGTTTACTATTTAAAATAAAAAGATACTTGTCACACAGCCTCTATCCATTACTACACTCCTACCTGACAGAACGCTGGTACCAAGTGAAAGAGGCTGAAGCCACTTCCGAGTTCTATGAAGTCAAAGCGGGCGTTCCCCAAGGATCAGTCTTGGGACCTTTATTGTATACCTTGTATACGTGTGACCTATCGAGCACAGAGGGCACAATAACTGCGACATTTGCTGATGACACGGCGATTCTGGCAAGCAGTAAGAATGCTAATGAAGCCTCAGAAATGTTGCAAACTGGCCTTGACAAAATAACAAATTGGCTCCACAAATGGCGCATCAAGGCAAGCGCTGCTAAGTCCGTCCATGTCACCTTCACTTTGCGGAAGGGCAACTGTCCAGCTGTGAAACTGGAGAACAACACACTTCCCCAACGAGACAGCGTAAAATACCTTGGCCTACACCTTGACCGACGTTTAACCTGGCGCCAACACATAAAAACAAAGAGAGATGAGCTTAAGATAAGATACAACAACCTTTTATGGCTCCTAGGAAGGAATAATAAACTATCTCTAAACAACAAGCTACTCATCTACAAAGCCTTCTTAAAACCAGTTTGGCTACATGGCGTTCAGTTATGGGGAAGTGCCAGTAACTCAAACATTGCCATACTGCAACGAATGCAAAATATGATACTGCGCTCAATCTCGAATGTCCCATGGTACATCACTAACATGGAAATACATGAACAGTTGGGTATGAACACTGTGAAATCGGAGTTTACACAAATGACAGAAAGATACAGAGGGAGGCTGGAACGCCACCCAAACAAACTCGCAACTGAACTACTTACTCGTAGTTATCAGAAGCGCCTCAAAAGAAAGGATGTCCTAATCTCCTGATTACGAGTAGATGCTCTCATTGGAGGGCACACTCTACCTGACCTATCGCCCACAAAACATCCGCTAAAAGCAAATGCTGATTGCAGATTATAATAGAGAAAAAAAAAAAAAAAATATATTATCCAACTTATTAGAGAAATTAATCTTGTAACGTCTCCACCCTATATTTGAGGAACAACAGGTGGTACCATACTATCAGTTGGGGTTCTGCATAGATTACGGCACAATAGAGTAGATTCATCAAGTGGCTCAAACCATCTACAACATTGGAAAGAAAGCAATACTGTTCCATTGTGTTCTTGGAGGTGCAACAGGCTTTCGACCGTGTGTGGTGTAAGGGTCCCCTATGCAAATTAAAACTATGTTACCGAACATTACTTACATATTGAATACATTTGGCGTTAATTTTGTAGAAATTCATTATGCACAATTAAATGAAACTACGTGATGTAGTATTATTTTTACTTTCTTTAAGTTCTTTACCACGACCTAGGTTTCGTTGTATTACAACATCTTCAGGTAGCCCACCTGATACATAATTCTAAGATCCCACCTGCAGGACCATACATTTCAGGTCAAGACCAGAGATATTTTGTCATCTATCTGCCATATAAAAGCTGGAGTTCCCATCAGATTAGTGTTGGGCCCAATAATGTACACAGTCTAAATAAATGACTTATTCTATTCTGATGAGGTGATGATTGCAACCAATCCTGATGATAGGGCAGTACTCTCATGCCATGGTGAGCCCAACACAGCATCAATAAAACTTCAAGAACATTTAGACAAAGTTGGAATATGGCTTAAAAAGTGAAGAATAAAAGCAAGTGCTGTAAAATCTATTCATATGACATTATTATTGAGCAGATAGACAGGTCTAGTAAAGCCTACAACAACTGAAACATCACAAAAACCATTTGACTAGAGCACTTGTGGATACTGATAATAATGTATTCCGAATAAAAAGGACAAGACTAGCTTCTATCTGAAGCTATATTATTGAGTGAGATATCACATAAAAAGATGTGGTAGATTTCTAAAACCTTTGATTAGAACATTTGCTAAACAAATTTAATCATACTTATTAGTTGATCGTAAAGAGAAAAAAAAGGTTTATTCTCTCCTCGCAATTCGGTTTATTGAAATTAATAATAAAACAGTTACGTAACATTCTGCCCTTTTGTATTAGATGATGTTAGTTACAACTTATTCTTGATTTAGGCTGGCAACACATGTCTTTGATAGTATATATCATTTAAAACTAAGTTCATGATATTCTTTTGGAGGACAAACAAAAGTTCTTTATATTGTGCTCAATATGGTGAATTTTATTTTCAACAAACAATACATGCTCGAAGATTTACTTCATTATTTCACTGCAAAGAAATTTGTGATATAAACATGTCATTTGTTCATGGCAATATATGGTAAATATCATCCATGAAACATAACTTGCGAAGAGTGGTTTTCGGTTGAGAAATAACAAATTCGATATAGAAAGCAAAGTATGTGGAAAACCAACCAAACAATTCAAAGATGCTGAATTGGAAACACTATTAAATCCATGTCAAAGCCTTATAGTAGTGGCAGAAGCATTAAATGTTGATAAGTCAAATGTTTCCAGATGTCTAAGCCCCAACAGATATAGTCCAAAGCAAAGAAATTGGACATTGCATCAATTGAACGAAATACTGAATGTCAAAAAACCATATAAAGACAAAAACGAAAAGTTTTTTTCACATCTAATAGTGACGGGAGATTAAAAAATGGATCTATTTCAATGATCAATCAGCATGGTTGCATAAATATGAACCAGGCCCACCAATGCTAAACTAAAATATTCACACTAATAAAATCTATACTGTGTAATCAGAAGGATTGTCGTGCTGAACTGCTGAACCAGAAGGATGTAATTTATGAGCTACTGGACCAGAAGGATGTATTAGCTGCTGAACCAGAAGAATATAATGTATGAGTTGCTACAATCATCTGAAACTATCAGTAGTGAGCATTATCGATTGAGTCTTTGACACAAACTTTTGACGAAAAAATAACTAATATGGGAGTATAGACATAATGAACTTGTTTTTCATTATGATTACACTAGGTAACATGTTGTTGAAATAAAAAAAATACTAAAAAGGTGGGAAATGAACAATTCTATCCCATCCACTGTATTCACCAAAGAGAATTAACCATTTGTTCCGGTCGATGTAGTCAGCACTTCACTTCTTAAGAAGAAATAAAAAAAATTGGTATGATCAATTTGATTACTTCAAAGGAACCCGATTTGATTACTTCAAAGGACTAGACTTCTTCCTTTCCAAAAAGCAGTTTGCAACCTAAAAGATGGCAGAAGGTTGTAACTTCAAATGAAGCATATTTTGAATCGATCATTATTTTATTTTTTTAATAAAAAATGTGTTTTATTTGTAGTAAAAAGGACGAAATCTTACACAAAAATTTCTTACTTTTATTCTTGTATTATTGATTTTTGCCAGGATTGAGATGTAAAAACAAGACGAGATATTTTAGACAATTAATAATCGATTTTAAAAAACTAATCCAATTACAAAATCCACTTCCAAAGTGAGTAAAGCCAAAGAAACTACAAATATGAAGCAATTTGTGGTAGCTGTAAAAATATATTTAGATGCCAAATGTAACCAAAGGCCTCCAAAAGTTCCCCATATACTTATGCATATTTAAATCAAACAACTGATATTTAGGTACATGTTTGCCTAATATATTAAAAATACAATATCTCAATATCAAAGAATGTGCCACTTCAATCTAAAAGTGTGTCATTAGTGAATTACAATATAGTTTTCAAAAATAAAATCTTTCTTAACCTGCCAGAACTCATGCCCTTAAAAGTTACGCGAGCACTCGCACGTACAGCATCTTGCTCACGTTTAAAAAACAGTCATATCTATACATGAAACCTATTTGTTAGTATATTTTTTATTATAAATGTAATAAAACACATGTTTCTTTACAGTATTAACAGTGAGGAACTTAAATTTGTCAGTCTTCTCAAAGAAGAAATCTTAGAAAAAAAGTTTTTTAGGAAAAATAAAGTTTAAAAAAATTTAACAACTTAATTTTCATCGTATATGCTTGATTTACGCAAATCACATAGTATGATAGCATGTTCAGAACACAAAAATTGAAACAGTAAACACAAGCCTTTTTTGTTTTGCAGTTTTTACGTCTTGCGCACACTGCACATATACCTTTAGGTGTCTCCGTATCTGAAGCCTCTCTTTCATTAGAAAAATAGAAGAGGGTATGGTATATTCTGCAAAATAATTTTACGGTTGATCTGTGATTGGGTTAACATGAGAGGCGACTTTTTCAAGTATTCCTTTCAGTGATTACCACATTACATGTCTTCAGTAACAAAAAGGAGAAAACATTCCATTATCTCCTTATCATCTTTGGCCACTGGCTTGACCCCCGACCTAAGGTCAATTATATTATACGACTTCATTCTAACATTGGTGTGCTGTGGATGATAAATCCATTTATTGACCTTGTCTTTTCCTAAATAAAATAAACCTTGTGCTGACTGATTTGAAGAAATCTCACCTTGTTCGGTCTCTAATGAAGACTGTTCCGTCGGCGCCATTCTTAAATTTACTGTGAGCAATATGCTCATAGCTTAGGGCTCTCGCAGGTTAAATTTGATAATTGTTAAAGTCATCAACCTATATCTTTCAGTTCGATAAAGATAAGAAATCTTGCAGAAATAGCTTTCTTAGCAATGTGAGCGTGAACTTGACTTTCTCGATTAATCCTTTCTTTTGCATAATTATACAAAACAATTAAAGATAAAATAACAAGTGGCCATTTCAATTTTCATTTACCAAACAAATTCAACTAATGTTTTGTTCTCCAATAAAAGTCCACTTTATCGATAAATAATAAACAAAAAAACATATATTAAAATAGTTAAAATGTACAATAACAGCTGGAAAACTTATAATTTAAAACACATATGGTAAATTGAAGTCCTTCATTAATAGCACCTATTAACAGTTTCCTATTTTATCGACATGCTTCTTATTTACGTTAATCGTATGTATTAAATTTAATTTTGATTTTTCATAATATCTTCACACACAAAAAAAATTTTATCTTTTAGTTTTTAAAGTTCGATCAAAACGCTGAACGGACAGAAACCACTACACGCTGTATGTTTGGATACCCGTGCTGCATCTGAAGAAAAACGTTTTTAACTGAAGCGCCCATGTTATTGTCTCTTATCATACAATAAATCAATTAGGCTACATTGTCATTACTAGTCATAAAAGTACTGCAGTCATCTGTCTACTTGTCCCTCCGTCTATCACAATTTTTACTTATAGACAACTCACCCTATAAATTTATTTATGACAAACCATATTCCTGCCTAAAAAATTTTGCAGTTAAGTTCATTAATTCGAGCTCTCCATGTGTGCTATAAAAGTTAAAGTATTTTTAACTGAATTTCTCATAATTTATTAAAGCTTGTCTTTATGAAAGTTGTAAATATTTATTTCAACACAAATTTTTCTTCTTTTGGCTAGAAAATAGAACTGGTTTTGCTATTTCGGCACACAATTAATCATCTTTAAAGGAAATTGTTTCCAGAGAATACAACTCAATTTTCATACTCAGTGCTTGTAGGTAATTATTTATGTCGAGGTGTTTTAGCCGCGGCGGCCGCCCTTGATAAACGCGAACAAAGATAAGCATGTACTAATATAAAATAGTGGTTAGTAATTTCACACAATGCTTGTAGACTCATGAATTACACATACTAGAAATTGCTACCGTAAATTATGTAATTAGAAAAGTTCTAAAACGGCTTGTAGATGTAAACATGTTTAACTTTTAAATTTTAAGAATTTGAAAGTTGTATAAATAACGTAATAGAATTAATGATAGTCATAAACGGTACTTGGACTCCAGGATAATCTTTTAAAAAACTATGCGATAAAAAAACAGCACTTAGGACTATCAATAATATTAATAATGACTGGTGTGCTATGGCGTTGTCTTTGCCATATCCTATTCTTATCCCTTGTCTGTATATTTGATTGTTTGTCTTTCTTTCATGTTTAAATGGCCAAACAGTTTTCAATCAAATATAGATAACATGTAGTCTAGATGAAAAGGTGTATATTATTACACTACCATTTACAGCAGCAAACATAAACGCCAAAAACTAAATTAAAAAAAGTATGCAACGACATACATATCATCAATTACTGAGACATAATTATTTTAATGCCATAATTCAATTACACCAAACACTGGTAAACTGATAGGTGATTTAAAGTTTTTTTGTAATTTTTGTTATAAAAGACGAGTTTCTAAGTTTTATATGTTGTGCGGTGCCTCAGTGTGCAAATACTACCATTAAAACACCTGAAAAGTTATTTATTCACGTTCCACATTCGGAAAATAATAGGAAAATGTGGTTCAGCTAGCCTGCAGGGATCCGGCACTTGTGCCTACAGAATCTAAAATGTATTTTTGTGAATATAATTCTGATAAAGAGTTGCATTTTTCTGAATTTTTGTTTATTTTTCTTATATTAAAAAACATTATTTTCAAATATGAAAATTGGAATATTGTGGTTAGAAAAGTAAACAAAGTTTCATAACAATGTTTTGTGCTTGTTTTATTTTAGTTGCCTAATGATATGGAAAACTACACAGAATATAATTTAATGGGCTCGGAATAAGAGCGACCTAAAAAGAAATAAAACTATTTGTTTAATAAAAAACAAAACATAACCTGAAAATCATACAATTTTTAAATTACTTAGTTAAATCTTTTGAGCTTATAAATACCTATAATTACTATCATATATATATATATATATGTATATGTATGTATATATATATATATATATATATATATATATATATATATATATATATATATATATATATATATAACATCCATAATTATTCATTATCGGTTGCAGAAATAACAATTCTTGGCATTTTACTTACAGGTCTTCACATTTCTAAATTCAGTAGTAGAAATTACTGTTTGTTGCAAAGAAATAGGCCACTGTAAAACAATTAATTCTCGGCAAATTCCAATTATTTGCTTTAATAAATCCACTTTCCGTCATGGGAAAAACTTCATGGAATCGTTTTCAAATGGCAGTATCAGTAAGCAAATTTGGAAGATATTGCTCGAAAATCATTATAAAGTAATGTTAACCAAACAATGTAGCCTTTAATAGCAATGAAGTTTGCAAACAAGTGTCGTTATGCAATTTGATTGGTATTCGTTTTCACGTTACTTGAGAGTGGTTTAATTACATTATGATTATTTAGAGTATAAAAAGAAGAAAAATATTGTGTCTTAGTATTTCTATTATGGAAACTATGGTTTCGCAGCAAAATTATATTTTTATTTGAATACAGTCAACATCCCTATTACATTGTTCATCTCCAGAATTCATCATCAGACTCTGACCTGGAGCTAATATCTTGAATCACGATTGATTTACAACTATCCCTTAAGGAGTTCCATTTGTTCTTCTCCTAAATTCATCATCAGATCATGACCTGGTTAATGGTGAAGTTATTTTCCAAATGAACAACTATCAGTAGCAAATGTCTTGAATCATTATTTATTTATCACTATCCTTTAAGGAATTCCATTGTTCATCTCCAGAGTTCATCATTAGACTCTGACCTGGAGCTAATATCTTGAATCACGATTGATTTACGACTATCCGTTAAGGAGTTCCATTTGTTCATCTCCAAAATTCATCATCAGACCATGACCTGGTTGATGGTGAAGTTATTTTCCAAATTAACCACTATCAGTAGCAAATGTCTTGAATCACTATTTATTTATTACTATCCTTTAAGGAATTCCATTGTTCATCTCTAGAACTCATTGTCAGACTCGTAACTGTATTTAACACACCATAAATACCCACAAAATTGTAGTCAGTCGATGCTTTCAAATACTGGAAACTGCGTATGCAAACTATAGATTTTACTGAATGTTACTTCCGCCTGGAAAAAATTCTGAGTTACTCTCAAGTCCCGTCTAAAGAAGTTGTACTTCAATAAAATGAATTAAGACAAGTCAAATAGTCACTATGAGAATTCTGTACACACTTAGGTATTACAAGTTACATCAAATTTCTACTACACTATGTAAAAATTTTAATAGTATTTTTCACTATGTAAATATACTGCAGAGTATATCTTTTACAGGTGTAAAAATATTGTGCATTTCTAAAAAACTACCAGATTTGGAATTATTGCTAATTTTCCAGTAAACTTTATTAACTAACTACTAGTAATACCATTTTTTTCATAATTTTGACTAAACCATTGGTAGTATGCTAAAGGTGATACACTAAACGACACTGTATATGTTGATGTTAAACAAAAGTATTTTACCGTACATTTACTTTTTCATCAATTTTAAAAGCTTACTTAACTATAGCAATAATTAGAATATAGCTGTAAAGCAACGCTTGCTTTGTCTGTCACTTGGATGTACTGTCACACATGCGCAAACAACTTTCTTAACTACCGACATAAAAAGATCAGATTGTAGAACTTTTTTGAGACAGTTCTAGCGAGTTGGTTGTGGTTCTCTTACAGAAGAATATGGTTGCTTATGGTTTTTACATTCTCTGATAACATAGTTCGGCAAATATTAACTTTCATTTTCCCTAGCTATATCCATAGCTGATCTTAGGGAATTTTGGTACACTGATTACAAATATGTACTTAGATTTTCCCCATCACTTCCAGTTTTTTTGGAAACGCCTATGTATGAAATAGCAAAAAAGGCAACTTTACTAAGTAAACAATTTATATTACAATAAAAGAATAATTATACGACTTTAAAATATTATAAATACATTTAAATGACTAAATAAATTATAAATATTAAATTATTTTGTGGTATCTTGTCTTTTTTCACCGAAGCTCCAATTGTGAGATCTTCGTTTCCAAGTCTGATTTGGATAATTTCTCTTTAACAACCAACAATAGTCTGCCGTCATCCTCTTATTCCACCTTCCCTGATAATGATATTCTATCTCTTTCAAATACTGATGAACTCTTTTGCCTCGCTCTTCACTTGCAGCTCCCAAGTTATCAGAAAAGTAGTCCAAGTGCGAATTAAGGAAATGAAGTTTAATGCTCATTAAACATCCCATTTTTCTGCAATCTTCAATCACTTTCTTCATAATTTCCTCATAATTTGGACTTTTATGGTTTCCTAGGAAATTGTTCACTACTTCCTTTAAAGATTTCCAGGCTTCTAATTCAACTTCATTTAATTTTTCATAGAAAGTTTTGTCTTTCATCAATTTTCTTATGTCCGGGCCAACAAAAATATGTCTTTCCGCTACACTAAATCATGATTTTCGTGGTACAAAGCCTTTTTCTCTGTTTCAACACCAAGAAAATGAGGTGTCGGGAGCAAGCATATTCTTTTCCGATAGTCTTGATCCAAGGAGTTCAGCTGCATCTTCTGGCAGGCTTAGATCTCTCGTTAAGTCGTTCAGTTCTGACTGTGAAAATAACAGTTTTACATTTGCACTTGGCTCAAATTGAGCTCACTTTCGCGATGACGTCTTTTAAGTGAGCATTACGAATTGCACGGTAGTACTGATTTTGTTAAAACAATGATGTTGCTATTTATACAAAAATCTAGTAGTCTACTCTCATTAACACTATTTTAACGATTTAAGGTAATTACGGTTAAATGAGGTCTTTAGCAAATGAATAATAAAGGACGCACCTTTATTATTTTTAATTAATTGATTCAATTCAGTAATTATTATAGTCTCATACATTATTACATTTACTCCATTTTCTTTGCGTTCGTCTAAATCTGTCGATGAGTTTATTTATTATTGTTTCAAAATTACAAGTAAGTTTTTAAGAAGGCATATATCAATATTTCGTGTAAAGTGATGATATATTTGAAATATCGACAGTGTACAAGAGATGTGTCAGTGGATTTTTTTGGTTACCTCCGCCACGAAAATAGTATATTGTTTTCATCATATGGACAATATTTCACATTGATCGGTACATTTTATGAAAAATTGATTTGTTTATGTGGTTTTGTGTGTTTTCTTTATTTCGGATATTTTGATACATTGATGCCCATATCCATATAAACTTAGGTTAGGGGGTAATAAGCTGTTATTCAAAGACTTTAATGGGAACAACGTGGTTAACAATTATTTTAAGTATAATTACTTACAAATAAATTAAACAATTATATATGCATAAACAATGTTTTGCATATATCATTGTAAAAAATGCTTTAATCCGATGTTACATCCATAAATAAATCAATGAATGTCAAATCAATAACTTAATATTAATTATTAATAATTACATTGTATTTAACTAACTATTTATGAGAACTTATTCATTGTTGTCTACTGCAACCATTCAGTGTATTTTTTTATTCAATAAGAAACAATTAAAATATCAGTTCTTGGCTAGGTAGGCCTAGGTACTATTGGCAAAAAAACTATGCTAAATAACTAAAAATCCCGACATGATGGAATTTTTTTAGAATTTGTACCGTAATCAGCGCCACAAGATCTATCAAAATCAGTCATCAAATCTGCAAGGGGAAAACCATTATAGACCTGTGTAATTATCTGATTTCTAAATATTATTATGTTAATTCTGTTTTTAAGTGCTTGTATTGGCATATTAATATTTTAAAAATATAAATCAATGTGGATAAGCTTACCCCGTTCTACGGCCCAGGCGTTAATTATTGAATTTATGCAGAAGACCCAGAATAAATGACATTCCTGCAGCTGCACCACCAAAATGCGGAAATAACTTCACTATTTTTGAAGTAAAACTTCTTTACGCACGCTTGACTTGGGGAGTAAGCTGGTGAATGCGTAACGAGAGCGTTACGAAAAGTGTGATCGGGCGAGGCGAACGGAAGTTGAGAGGGAGATATAAATTAGTGAAGACAGAAAGAGAGTTACGTTTCGTATATTACTATAGGGACAAGAGAGAGAGAAGTGCGAGCACACATTTTCTTTCTCTCTTTCTCTCATGGCCAGTTATGCTTCGTATATCTAAGACACAGTGCAAGCCTATTGTCTATATCATACTGTAGGAGCAAGAGAGAGCAGTGCGTGCGCACATTTTCTTTCTCTCTTCCTCTTATAGCCAGTGCATGAAATATATATATATATGCGAGTTTGCTAGCGTTACGCGAACGGTGATTTTTTGATTATTTTGTAATTTCGTTTCGTTCTTGAACAATTTTATAAATTATTATTTTGTTCAATACATTAAATATTCTACGTTTAAAGTGAATAAAATTGTAAATTCAAATTAAAGTTCATATTTTGTGAATTTGAAGTTTTAATTCAGTTTTTTTAATTACTAAAACTATTTACAACCATACAAATCGAATGAATTGTTAGATTTAAAAAAACATAGTAAATAATCACTATCTGCAATAAATACAGATTATTTTGATATATGTATGGTACAAAAACTTCCCACAGAGATCTCACAAAACAAACTGCACAACAGTCAACTGATTTCAATTATTTATTTTGCCCCTTCATCCAAACAATCACAGTGCCAAGCTGATTAATATGGTATAATATTTATTCAGTATCATATAACACGTCATATTTCAGTCATATTTATTGCTTAAAATTTCTTTTCTTTATTGCTTAAAATTTCTTTTCATTTCTTGCCCGATGTCAAATCCTCGGGCCGCCTACCGGTTAATAGAGGAACGGCAGATTAAATATCACTAGTTAAAAGCCCTACACTATTCAGCTCTACTTCAGAATAGGAATATACAGTGCGTCGAGATCTTCTAAAATATAAAAAATACTTGGAAAGAAAGTATGATCCTGAATACATTAAAATTGTATTTACTGTCACAGATGATATAAACAATGACCTGTGGCCATCAATGTGTATGTTGTTGTTCAAATCACAGCACGAAACCCCTTATTATGGAAACGTCACCTTAGTACTAAATGTTGAAACATCACCTTAGTACTAAATGTTGAAACATCACCTTAATACTAAACGTTCAAAAATAAACTCAAGCTTTATTTTGTTTGAAAATTTACTAAGATGAAAGACACAAAGAAAATTATCTTGCCTTTTACCAATTTACAAAACGTAGTTGAGATATCTTTTTTAGTGAGCTTAAGAATAGCAAAATGTAGAAAAGTCACACTATTGGTGAAAATCTGTTGTTGTCTGCTGCGTAAGGTACGGTGACTTGAATGTTGGATGAATTGTTAGCTAAATCATAAGAAAAAAAAAGTATACTCAAGATGAACTACCAGTGATGAAATAGTTTGATGATAACTTTCCACTGAAAAAGGTGATTTTTCCAAAAAATGGATAGAATTGGAAGCAATGCATTTATGAAAAAATGTCAAATGATAAATACTTTTTAAGAGAAAATATGCAGTTTCTTCTAATTTGGAAAATTTTGTGATAGTAGACAAAATTGAAGAGACGATCTTATCCATAATATAAAAAGCCATAGCTAAAGACTCACTGAAACTTTTAAATTGAAATGTAAGATTTTTTTCACATACTTGCTAGAACTATCCAATATATAACTATATTCTAATAACATATTTAATAGTTCAGTGCAATATGCAAAAAAATGTTACAGATCCACTTTTATAGCAGTGTCGGAAATTTGGGGATAATTTCAATGATATATAAAATTCTGGAATAAAAAAATATTTTTTTATAACTTTAACTTTCATTTGATAAACAATACAAAACTTTCATATGAAAGTAAAAAAAATTCTAAATTTTTCGTCATAACTTCTGAAATATGCATACATTTCAGAAGTTATGACAATATTTGTGAAGTTATATGTAGATCATATTCTTTACAACTTCCTATGTCGAATGATTTCTGAAAAAAAAACAGCTGTGACAGACAGACATGCGAGTTATCTTATAAGGTTCAGTTTTTTCCTATTGAGATGCAGAATCACAAAATGGGATGCAGATCCGTGGGCCCATAACCATTTTCCCTTTTGGCTCAGTGAGTATGCAAGCCCGTATTACACCTGCTTTGTACGCTCACATCTCAAAAACCATTGCTCATGGCAAACTGGGGTCAATGTCATTCAATTTTGTACTTAAAAGTTTATTATTATTTTGGAGAGAAGTGAGAGAATGCAAATTTCTGAATTTTTTGCCACTTTACTATGTAAAATAAGACATTTGCTTTTGCCTAATTTGACCAAGTGTGTGTGTATATATAAATCAATGACAAAAGAAGCAGTATAAATCGATAACAAAGTATGAAAATAATGATTATCTCTGTTAACTATGTAAACTGATTTTCTTTTAACATTGCTGAAATGCGTTGGTTGAGACCATCTTGGAGTACATTTCCATTTATTCTGTGAATAACTGGTACAACGATCAAGTGAGCAGCGCAAAACATTTGGCTTAATTTTGACAAAACGAATGAATTAAAACAATACAGACTGCATGTGTAATTTAACAATTAGAAGTTATTCAGGATGCAGGTGTTTATTTCATGTAGATTATTTGCTAATATAGGCACTGATATATAAATTTTAGTATATTACCCAGAAAATAACAAATTTGCCACTTCACGGAAATTAATGATTCCAAAAAATTTTAGTGTTACGAGTTACACAAATATTTAATGACATGATAGAAAAATGTTTCAATTATAATTTCAAAGACTTTGAAATCTGCATAAGTTTTAGAAAGGAAGAAATTAAAGATAATATAGATTTTGTATATAATAATAGATTTCAACTGGTTTCAAACAAGTTCTATAATTTTCTACAATACTAGCAATGATACAGAGGAGTAAGCATTTAGATGTTAGTTGAAACTATGTAGAAAACTGCATTTTTCTTAAAGTATTTGTATTTTATTCAAGTAAACAATTTTGGAAGAAATAACATATATTTGTTCATCCTTCATACATAAATATCTTCATAACAATTAATTTAATTAATATTAAAATGAATAAACCTTTAGGATTGTTGACAGTTTTAAACTTTTGAGATACTTTTCTTTCACTTAGTTGAGATGCAGAATAACCAACAATATTTAAATATTGTGTCTATTTTGTGTCTAGCACGCTTGTTTTAAATTTATGGTTGGTAAATTAATATACTAATGGTGATGTGATATTTGCCCATTGGCAATATCTTTGAGTTAATTAGCTTACAGACACAAAGCAACAAGTCATAGTGTGAAGAAGTAGAGTAATTAGCACAAATAGTTTGGATGAATATAGTGACTACTACTACCGGTGGCACACAGGCACATCCCACAGCATATGATAATGTTTAAAAGCAAACCTCGGCAGATATAAGAGCCGCCGCATCGTCCTCATCCAAACCAACCAAATAATCACAAAACTCATCCTGCATCAAAAATATTAATATTATTAATGGAATTGCTGGATTTTCCTGATGACCATGATTACTAAATTTCGTTAAAATTGGTTTTACTTAATTAACATTGTTAAGAAATAATGATTTAAAAAGACAAATTGACTTAAATGTATGCACAAAATAGTTACGAATAGAAGCATCTATTGTGAAGGAATAGAGTTAGGACAAATGGTATGGAAACAAAAAATTAATTATGACTTGTACCGCAGCATATAATGAAGTAGGTATAATATACTATCACTTATTATATGTAAGTACCAGAGGAGTCTACATCCGTCTTGAAACTGCTCGATTAGAGGGAAGGACTGAAATTGCTATACGACCCCGCACTGCAGTTTCTAATGCATACAATTTAATAACACTTTGCTTTTCATACAATGTAACACAAGCTAACTATACTATTGTATGTTTTTAGTTTCAATTTTGGTAATTATTTAGTGAAGTTTGTTCTAGCATATAAACCACATACATAAAGTGTTAATCTTGTAACTGTATTTCATGCAAATTTATAGGAGCTAAAACAAGTGATTAAAAAAAAATTTATCTCATGTCCCAAAAAATAATATCCATTGCAGTAGGAATGAATTTTGCTGTGTATGTGCATTAAAAATATTATCAGAAATAACTTAATATTGAAGATAATTGATAACAATTCAGTTACGCGCTTTTAAAATAAGGAGAATGAGTTGAAACAGATATCGAACATGGAGTTAAAAAGTTTACACATTTCTTTTTTAAGAAATGATCTAACTGGAAAGAGTAATCATTTTGAAAAAAAAATGTATTTCTTCAATATATTTATTTACTTAAAGATACAAAGGCAAATTCCAAAAATCTAGCCGTAGGTTTGCAAAGTTTTTATTTCCCCCAGCTGCCTCCCTCCGAGGTGGAGCACTCTACACGTAGCCAAATCAGAATTTATAAGAAATTTCATCTTGAGGAATGTATCTGGGTGAATACTTTTGTATGCGGTGCCAGAATTCATATATTTTAAGAATTTGTGATGCTAATACATTTTACCTCATAAGGAATAGGATTTTTATGTGCAACTCTAAAAATGTCTGCATTATCTGCTAGAACATTCACTACTTTATGGCGTATACATCTTTCAATTGTAAAGTGCATACTGTCTGCTTCCATTCGGGTATAGCCTAACTTTAAGTACTTCTGCTGTGTTAAAATATTTTTCATGAACCTGGCATTGGAATGAGGGTGTTTGCATGACTTGTTTTGCTTAAATTTGCTTCTATTCTTTACTTATATCTAACACGTTTCCACTTGCTGAAAAATGTTTAAAATCTTCAAGATAAATTTCGTCATCCAAATGTGTCTTTTCTGAAGAACTTGTTTGCCACAAGTCTATGTAATATATGCAATGCTGAAATATTGCATGGGAACAATAATGAGAACATTATCACACTCATTCAGCGGCTACAATTTCTGATGTAGATAAAGACAACAGCGTACTGAGACCATTAGTAACTTACTTTTGTTCTGATTATGACACAAACTCCGATTTTCCAAAAAAAGTATAAAGAAGAAAATAAAAACTTTAGGAGCAAAAGTTTTGAAAGGATATGTGCATTCATACATATATATAATTTTATATAATGTAGTGAGTACTTAATACCATTCATAATTAAATTTTTAAAAATTATTAGATTGTATTTTCAACACGCACTAAAAGTTCAATACCAGAAGTATATAATTTCAGCATGTTTTAGGTTATCTCAAAAATCAATTACTGTATCATGTTTTGCTTTTAATAGTTTGTCTAATAAGTGTTATATATAGAGTGCTGAAAACGATACTCGCTTTTTAGTTTATGCACTGCTGATTTCAGAGAAATTAATATATAAAAATAGATTTTTAATAATTTGATAAACAAAGCCCATTTACTGAACTGTCAGTGCAACACTGATCAATACGGTGCAAATTGTTGGAGTTGCACGATTTTCCCAAAAAATAATAACAAAAGAAAACAAATTACTAAGTTTAAATGACACAGTTTCACTAAAAATGAATTGGCCGTGAGTAACTTAGACTGTTTTATTTCTATAAAATATGTTACCAATTATTTTAAACAGTGATATTTTACTTGATAAATATATATATAGCCCATTCAAATTGAAGATGGAATGTTTGTAAACAATCGAATTTGACAGTTAAAATATGGTTGGCACAAATATAATATTCGATCAGCTGACAACTATTTATAAAATTCATTGCATTATTCACGGAGTATTATTAAAACACATACATAATCAAAATATTAACTTCAGAAAGTCTCACTATAAAAAATGTTATAAATACAAGTATTATACCATTATTTTATTGATACGAATTCTAAAATTTTACACGGAAAAATTGGCAACCCTCCACTTTTTTTGCGAAATAGTCAGGCGTTTCAAACAATTTGCGAAAATAATCAAAATCTCGACGCTAAAAAAATCTAGACCATATATGCTATTCACTAATTTTATAAGGCGTTAGAGTGAGATAGCTATAATATGTCAGCTTATGCTGCTATATTCTAGATTTGATAACCTTACACGCAGATATAGTTATGGTATATTTGGCGTATAGATAATTAAACAAACATTGTGACATGTTATTTTCTTTTCAAATAAATGTTGGTACTAAACTATTTTTCAATGTAGTCTACAAATTATATATGCAATTTAGGATAATGTTTTTTTTAAAAGCTATTAAAGCTGTTAAAATCTATTAGAAATTGGCCGCCCGTTTAAGGATAAGATGGCCATTTAATTTCCCACTCATTTTTCCTCTCCCTTTGCCTTTTCCGTTACTTTTTGCTTTTTTCTCGTACAAGTTTTTCTTTTCCGTTTCTTGTTTCTTCATTTTTTTGCCACAAGAATTACAATCAATTGTTGAATGGAGTGCAATTTATATGCGGCCATAATTTACAAACAATTCATAGCAGCTAATCTTTTATTTTTTCGGTTTCGTAGTAATTTTCACCGTATTCCACGTATCATATATGTTATTTTCAGGACCGGAAATTTCACCGGCTAATTCTATCGTTTCTTCCTCAGAACTTGAATATAATTTCATTTTTTGCTTTTCAATATTAAGATTTTTCTTCATAATCTTTTTATTTTTACTTTCTATTTTTTTTCTCTAATGTAATCGTGGGATGCGAGTACCTTTGCTACTTACCTTGTTCTACAACTGGGTATATATTAGTCAGGTACTTTGAAGGCGTATCCTTTTGTGAGCATCCTCATTAGATCATCTTTATGTTAAAGGCACTGTTGGCGGAAGTTCTTCTTGAACCCGTTCAGACGTAGGATCTTCAAGTATCATTGAAATCTCTAAAATAACTCTGACATTTTTATTATTATCATGCATAATCTGGAATCTAAATTTAGCGCCATTTATGAATTTGTTATTCGATTTGAGGTTATGTTATCAATGGGTTATTGTATTCAACGACAAAATAGTAAAAGCATAATAAATTTTATAAATATTAACACTACAACATCAAATATCAATATACTAAAAAATCTGAAGTAAATTTAAATTTTGAAGATAAAAATGCTTTTTAATTGTTTTCAATACCACAACGTATACGGAAAAGTACATGTTCGAGTAGCAGCCGCGCACTAGATTTAGCTACGACATCTAGAGTAAAAACAGTGAAATTTTTCAATTGGCCATTCCATTTGAATTACCCTACTATTTGAAAACCGTACTTTCGTTGGAATTTCATAAAATCCTCAGTTTATCAGATAAAGATACCTGCTTCATATCAAATAAAAATACCTGGTTTTTACTTAGGAATTTTGCGGGACAATTTGTGAAAAAAATAATTGATTTTATTTTTTCGCCCAATTGTTAGCAGATGGCTGTAATTTATTAAGTGCAATTTGAATACATATGCACTAGTGACACAATACGATCTGTATGCACTGTTCGAGCGAGACAGATATATGTTATGTTCAATTTTTTTTATTATCGATAAAAACTACGTCGGAATGGTACCGCCAAAAGAAAATGTAATATATAGGATTACACTACAAGTCAAAGCGTTATGACAATGTTTACTGCACATTATGTCATTAACTTTTATTATATGTATGTTTAATAAAACTAAATTATTAATTTTTGTTTTGAGGACAACCAATGCGGATCCGCATAATCATCCGTCAGTCTTATCTGCTCCACAAACACGAAACTTCATAATGGTATTGAAGAAGCCATATAGAAATGTACATAGAACTAAATAAATTTGAATTCATCCGAGCGCACAACTAGTATAATTATTTGCAATACTCATTATTTATATTATCACAATTCTATGTCAAATTGCTTATAGATTCAGGAGATCAATTTTATTTTTTTGTTCACTGTGTATTCGCAAGTATGCCAACTTTTAGCGCGCACTGCTAGCAAAGAGAACAACATGACGGCGAAGCGTCGGTGTTCCAGTTCGCACTAGTGAACGTATTTTCCCATTCGAATTTTGAACGACTTTGACGTTTGCAATTATTGCTCGCGGCGTTTTGTAAATTATTTTCATTACTTTGTATTACATTAAGTTTATTATATTATTGTTAAAGTGTATTTTTATTGTGTAAACAAAACGGCGTATGTACCAGGTACTAGCGGCGGGATTCTAACATTTTCATCGCCCATGAAGAAACGCTCTAAGAATGCTTTCAGCTCGAAAGAAAAAACCACTTTAATAAACGTATAGAAAAGATTACGGCCAAGGAAAAACACATTTATAAAAAATACGTAGCAAAGCAAATGGCTGAAATTACCGGTGTTGGTCTAAGCACAGTATATAATAAAGTTCGGGAATATAGAAGAAGGACGCATCCGCTCGCCTTTGCCGCACCCGCCAAGACTGACAAAATTTGAAAAATTGGATGATCTAGAGCTGAGCGCGATTAGACGTAAAGTCCATACTTTTTATTTTAAAAATGAACTACCTACGATCGACTAGATTTTTATGGAGGTGAACAACGATGAGGTCTTACCTAATTTCAAAAGGACGACGTTCTACAATATTTTAAAGAAATTGAAATTCACATACCAGAAACGCAATAGAAAAAGCACAGAATCTGATATTTCTGTGATATAAGTGTGATAATCTGTAATTGTTATGATGTATGTAGTGTATTTATATTAAATATTTTAGTGATTTCACGTTTTAAGTTCATTGTGATGTGATTCATGTTCATGTGTACTGTGGTTAATTGTTTTCTGTGAAATAATAAAGTATTTGTGGTTTTTTTAAATATAAATATGTATTTCGTGTATTAAGTTCATTATGATTTGATTGTAACACTATAGTGTAATTTTTCTATGAAATATTAGTGTATTTCTATATGGTAATGTGAAATATTAGTGTACTTTGTGTATTTATAGTATATATTTTGAGTTCTTTGTGATGTAATTGTTGTATTTTTTCCTTTAGAATGTAAACGTATTTGGTTTATTTTTACACATCAGTGTATTTTATGTTTTTAAAAGTTGTTTTAGTCATTTCTTGAAAATTAAGTAATACTTGTTTTATTTTGTAATAATTTCATTTTCTGTGTTCTAACATTTCGTTAAACTACTATTACTAATATACTTAGAAAATAAAGTATTATTTGTTAGTATGATAGAATATTATTTATTAGATAGACAGATAGTTGATGAAGGTTTGCCAAGGGTGAATTACTAGTAGAGATTTGGCTACCAACAACTTTTTAAATACGCCAGTCTTTAAGACTGCCAGTCTCAAGCCTGGATTAAGTACGAGAGGAATTTTGTTGGTATTATTATATATTTTTTATGTAACAGTAATATTTATAAATTATTCGAAACGCATCTTACTTATCTGAATTTCTCTTAAATATAAAATATAACCTATATAATATAAGTTACGTATGTATACAGTGTAAATGTGTACACTAATAAAAAAATATTTTTTAATCACAAATAAATCCACATTAAATTACTAACGTGAATGTAAGAAAAAGGTTTGCAATACCTGAACTGTCAAAAGTGATTGTTTACAAACATTCCATCTTCAATTTGAATGGACTATAGATACGTGCATAAATGTTTTTGTAAAGTTGACTCAAATATGATGTGTATTTCAATCTATACCAAACATAATTTTGTAATTATATAAATATTTTTTAAATCACTAGAAAAATTTTAAATAAATTACCTTGTGGAATGTTGGATGCCGGTCTCTATTTGGAGAAACAACTATTTCATGACCCGTTTGAAGGGAGCCAACTGGTGTAGACTGAAAATAAAAAGGTACAAAATGTTAATTATGACTTTAAGCTGTTATAATTTTTCATTTACAATCTTCACCAACAATCAGATGCATGTTCGGCGAAACAAATACTATCTCGAAAAACTTGTACAATTCTAAGGGTGTTAAAAATATGACATTGAGGGTTCACTTGAAGTGTAGGGGAAAAAACAAAAAAATAATTGTTTTTAAGCAAATATATAACAGCATGTAAATTAAGGAACTTTGTCACTTCAAACTCTCGTCCCATTAATCATGTGTAATCCGACAATATGTTATTTTTTTAAATTAGTCGCCTAGTTTATAAAATAATTAAAGTTTAAATTCTGTATAAAATTATAATTATGTTTAAATTAACACGCTATAACCTTTACACTAAATGTTAGTTCGGCAATGCAGCACGTCTATTGCAAACTATCAAGTGTCAAAATGAAATGTCACTTATCTGTTTCAAAAAAGTAGGAAACATGCGTACATAGTAATTTAAATACAAATTATTTTAATGTGTGAATGTATTTAAACTAAGCTAAATTTTA